>CAJJDO010000156.1:238200-262180 GCA_905183005.1 Paramecium pentaurelia
AGATCTTATTAAAATCTGACCCTCATATTAAAATATGATAAATTAATTTAGCGTCCCCATATAATTTGTCTTCAAGAAACAAGATAAAAAATAAAATCAAGTCCTTTATATAATTTCTTTAATAAACTCAGATCATCAAATACATAAGGAGACGGAGTTTGCGTAGGCGTTCATAAGCAGTTTACCAGCAGAGATATTTCTCACTGCATGGATTTATTGAATATAGAATTTATCTTGTTGTAATGGGTAAATCATAAGATTGAAATATTTGTGCTTAATTTATATTCCTCAAAAACGTAAGAGCTCAAAAAGAATTAATAAAAAATCTAAAACTTTTATATTAATTTGTAAATAAGGAAACCAAAATAATTGCTTTTATTAGTAGGTGATGTTAACTTACCTAATTTCTTATTTCATGGATTAACATAAATTATTCCAAATGAGTAATGGACCTTTATGAGAACTGTCAAAGGTAAATTAAGAACATTTCGAACTGATAATTTTCTTATTTTCACAATCAGGAATACTCCTATAGTTACTACTTTAACGATATATTATTTGATCATATATTAATTAAGTGTGAACTAAATCTCAGCAACAATTTAAAAAACGTTAAGAAATTTTAATTTATACTAAACAAACAAGAAGTCTATAGACTTAACTTAAAATTCACTAATAGCAATTCTTTATCCGAGTTTATGAAAACATAAAAAAATGTCTTCACTAGTTTTAAATTTACTATAAAAGAAGAATAGGTCTGGAATAGATAAAACATATAGCCTCTCCCTTTAAAAAATGATAAATAAAATTAATAATCACCTAGGGACAAATTAAAGTAAAACAGTCTATTTTTTACTTCAAAAATTACTGATAAGTAACCCAGAGAAGGTGGAATTATGAACTGTTATATCAATAATTTAAATGAATTGATAACTGATGAAAATTAAGTAAAGGAAAACGTGATAAACACTCTAGGCAAATTATAAGGGTTAATGGAATACAAACCTTTGCCTCTACCAATACTAGAATCAATAACTTTTAATAACTTCAAGCATATGAAAGCAAAAATTAGCAATAAGAAAGTAATAACCGAAATGCTAATATCAGATTATTGGATATTCAATCATGGCACTTATCAAATTTTGAATGACGTTTGGAATACTAGCATTAGTCAGATTATCCCCAACTTTTGTGAATTTAGAATTGTACCTTTGAATAAAAATTTTGCTAATATACCCAATCACTAAGAATTTAAGCCTATCACTATGCTCAGCCCTATTTATAAGTGAATTGAACTGAGATTTGAATTTGCACTTAGTTAATACTGTCAATAGAGGTTATTAAAGCAACAGGTAGGATTTGTAAAAGTTTTTAATACTCATGTTTTAATCTTAAATCTCATAAGGGATATTAAAGCTTAAAAACGTTTTGACAATAAGTAAATACTTTTTGTGGACTTTAAATCTGCCTATAATACAACTAACCTTGATCTACTTTATGACCAACTCTATTAATAATAAATACTAAGAAATCAAGAAATTGAGTTCATCAAAGCATTAATTTCTCATCAGTACATCATCAGTAATGGTAAGAAATACAGTTTTAACAATGGAGTCCCTTAAGGTAATATTATTTCTTCTTATCTATTCGCAATTTATACAGAAATCTTCATTTAAGAATGCAAAAAAGTTGATATATTGAAACATTTTGATAAGTACTACTTCTATGCAGATGACCTAGTGATTCTATATTCAGATATATATACAAGATAAATTATAAAAGGACTTGAATAAGTATCAGACAAATAATCTCTCTTGTTAAACAAGAAAAAATGTACCATCATCTTACTAAAATTAAGAAGAAAACCTTTGTGTAAGGGTAGATAATTGAAGGAATTCCATTTGAATATCACTACATATATTTAGAAGTTGATATTAATGCCAAGGGAGAAATAGAACCTCATATCAAAAGTCTTTAATAAAGGATGATTTATTTAAAATATTAATTCTCTCATATCCTCACTAAGATAAACTATAACAATAGGCTTTTATTATGGACAGCTTACATGAGACCTCATTTTCTATACTTGATCCCTATAATGAAACTGTAAACTAAATAAACATAGAATTTATTCCATTCTTTGTGGAAAAGGATGGATGTACCTACCTAAGATTACTCAAAATGAGTTCTTGGAAACGTTAATAGGGCATATAACTCATTTATATGATGACAAAGATGAGAGAATTAATCAATTATCGGAATTAAGATACAAAAACTCATTTGATATTTAACAATCAGATTGGTTAGCCTAAAGGAAGCATAAGATAACTGGAGTTTCAAATTTGCCGGATAATCTAAAATCATTGTTATTACGACCTAAATAAATATGTAAGATGCATCAAAAACAGATGACTTTTCAACACATTAAAAGCATACATTAGTCCTTGATTTTGGAGGAGATAATCTAAGACTTGAGGAAAAAAAAGAAGAGTAAAATTAAATAGGAATTAGAAAAGTAGTTTAATTAACTATTAATGGAAGCTGGAGAATTTTTGAAAAAGAAAAATACAAAACTAATTAAAAAAAATATTTCTATTGATATTAATTTTTAATTATATATTTAAAAAATGATATTTATAAAAAAATGTGTAAGCATCCACAAAAACACTTTGGCTGAAATTTAGAAATTCGCTAAAATTAAAAAATTTTGATTATTTTGTTTCCCTGCTTCTCTTGGGATGGGAGATTATAATTATGATAATAAATCAAGAAGTCTTACAAGAAATTTCATATATAGCCCATATAAATGATTAAGTGAAGCCTGCTACGTCTCCTTCAAACATTAAAATTACTGCTCCTATATAACACAAGATAAAATCATCATACTTTTAGCCTATTAGGAGAGGTTTTTACACTAATTTGTAAATAATTAAAGTCGAAAAGGACCTAATAATCATAAGAAGGGTACATATAGTGCCTAAAAATATAACATCAATATCAACCAGCAAAGCTTTAATTTAATTTTGGAAGTATAATTAAGTTGGATACAATCGATATCAATAATTTGTATAATATTTTTGGGATATAAATAAATATTAAAAGATAAATTTCTTAACTACTGAAGAATTTATCAAGATTCTTGAAAATTATATCAATGAATTATGATTATTTCTTATGCTAAATTATTCTATTTTAATTAAGATAAAGAATATAAAATTATTCTCTAAATATGATTTTATTTTTTAATTATTATTAATAGAAATGGGTGATTAAAGAAATGTCTCATCAGATGATCTGATTTATTTTTTCCAAATAAATTACTTACATTAAATGAGAAGAAAAACAAAACATAAAATCTATCAACCACAAATTTAAGAAACATAAATTACTAAATCAAATTCATCTCACATACCACCTTCTATTTTAAGTTCCTAAAATTTAATTAATTCATATACAAAGTATGGAAAACAAAAGCAGGAGAATAATAAATTATAATTTAAAGCTTCTAGTATTTCAACTAAATAATTAAACTAAATTTTCATAAATAATCGAAATATTATAAGAAGACATAGAGTTTCTTCAATATAAAATTAACCTGATAAGAGTCTAGATTCTTTAATCACTAGAAAAAAAAGTTCTAATTTCACTTTTACAGAAACTAGTTAAAAAAGAATTTTGGGTAGTTTATAAATGTAATTAGAGAAAAGTGTGATTGGCTATAGAAACCAATTAAGATTAATTTAGAAAAAAAAACTCAAATTTAAAAAATAAGGCATAATACAATTATTGGAGAGAACTTTAAAAATTTGAATGGTTGGCAAATTGAAAATGAATATGATTGTGACTTTTGAGAGAATAGAACAAGTGTAATATTAAGATTTTTGAATTTAAGTATTATTTGATAATTAAATTGATAGTAATTTATTATTTCTTTGTTTTTTAATAATTGATTTGATTTGTTTAATTATATTATATATTTATATTATTAATTATTTTTCTTAATGAATTTTTGTCCAGTTTGCTCAAATTTTTTATCTTTAGAGAATGAATCTAGTTCAGGATATAGATTAAAATGCCCTGGATGCATTTATTATTATCCATTAAAAGAAATGAGACTTACTAAAACATTTTAATCTAAAAAGCCTGCTCCTATTACATATCCATAATAAAATAAATAAATTACAGATGAATAATGTGATAAATGTGGATGTCTTAAAGCATACTTTTGGGAATTCTAAACAAGAGGAGCAGATGAATAAAGTACAATATCATTTGAATGCATAAATTGTGGTCATAAATGGAAGAATGATAGATGAATAATCTTAACATTTTGTATTGTATAATTTGAATATTCTATAATTCATTTCATAATTTTAGATCAACATAAAAGGTTTTGAGAAGATCAATTAGTTTCTTAAAAGTTTTTTACAAATCATCATTTAACAATTCATTATAAAATCCTAGTTAATGAGATTTCTCTATCTCTTTTTCAGCATTTTTCATTCTTTTCTCAATTACCTCTTCTGTCTCTGTTCCTCTTCCAGTTAATCTTTTTCTCAATTCTTCATTTGAAGGAGCATTAATGAAAATATAATTACATTGATTAGGCATAGATTTGTTAATCTTTTCAGCACCTTAAACATCAATCTCAATCACACATACTTATCCTTACTTCATTACCTTTTGTACTTGTGCCAAATGAGTTCCATAATAATTTCCATGTACCTCACAATATTCTAAAAAAGCTTTCTTTTCAATTTCCTTTTAAAATTCTTCTTTACTAACAAAATAATAATGTTATCCATGAACTTCACCTGGTCTTGGTGCTCTTGTTGTATAGCTAACACTAAATACAAATTATTGTGGATATTATTTAAAAAGCATCTATAACAAAGTACCCTATTAAGTACAATTAATATTTAAAAATTACTTTTCCAACTCCACTTGCACCTGAGACAACTAAAGGTTTACAAGTCTTTAGATCTTTTTCTTGATTAAAGAAACTAAAGTATTCTTTAGCATATTGATAAACATTATCTGGCTGAAATATTATTATAAAGTTACTTTCTCTAAAATTATCTAACTTGTGAAATCATTTAATATTTGATTTAATTCTGGATGCTTTTTCAAATATTCTATGTGTTCTTATTTGATTTCATGTTTAATGTGTAGAAAATAGGTTTACAATTCAGAATCAAATTACTATTAATCCATTTATTTTTATATAAATAATTATCTCTAAATTATAATAATAAATTTAGACAAATTATATTAGGTTTCTAATTTTATTAAACTTAAATATCCAACAATATAAACTTATAGTATGTTGGATTAAAATAATAAAAAAATTATATAATGGAGAATTTCGATAGTTCTAATTTTAAATTGAATTTATTATTCTAAAAAAGATTACTGCTTTTTTGGCTAAAAGACATAAAGAAATGCTTGAAAAATTAAATTCTTTATACTCAAATTGTTTTTTTTCTTAAAATAATTATAGAAATTAAACCAAAAAGTATTAGGTTAATCAATGTAAAACTACAAGATTAAAATAAAAGGAATTGACAGAGTCTTTTCAACTATTTTTTTAATTTACTATTACTATTACATAACTTATAGTATTTGTTAAATATAAATATAAATGGCATTAATATAATACTATTGAAATAGACCTTTGGCAATGTTTACAATAATTTCTAAGATAAATCATAGGCTCTAAATAAATTTAGATAATAATTGAATAATTATTTAATAACAAGCTTCTTCTTTTCTTAGAGTTTTCGTTATTTATTAACTTCAAACCATATATATCTACTCTTATTTTGATTTGCAAGAACTTTAAGAGTACTATTGAATTATGCCATTAAAATTAAAGGAAAAGAATGTTATGATTCAGTTATCTTAGCTATTAAGATTTAATAGAAGGATCTTTTTTGTAAATATTAATGTCATCTAAGAAAAATACATTATATACTATTTTTTTTATATTAAATTTTAATTTTTAAACATTAATTATGGGACTATTTGATATAATTGAAGAAATAATAGATGATGATTTGCTTTTTATTTTAAAGTATGGATTAATAATTTCAAACTTCATCACAATTTTTATCTTGCTATATTTTAAATCCAAAAAATAGCAAATTGAGAAAGATGTAATAATTAATATGTTAGAAAAAGGAAAATACATCTGTTTTGTTAGTCACTGCTCATCCTGATGATGAAGCCATGTTTTTTTTACCTACTATTACTTATTTGAATGACAATAATTATTAAATTCATTTAATATGTTTATCAAATGGAAATGCTAATAAGATAGGAAAAATTAGAGAATCAGAATTAGAAAAGTGTTGTAATTACTTGAAGATAAAAAAAGTATGTGCTTAATTTATATTATTTAGTTAACCATCATAAATGATGAACATTTATAAGATTCAATGAATGCTACGTGGCCCATAGAAAAAATTTAAAATGTTGTTTAAAAGTAATATGTTTTATTTAATATAGTTATATAGAAGAGAATAATATAAAGGGAATAATTACATTTGATTAACATGGTGTTTCAGGCCATTTAAATCATATTGCATGTTATAAAGCAATATCAACAATGAAAAGATCAGAAGAGTTAAAGGTATTTGTGTTAGAGACCACGAATATATTAAGAAAGTATAGTTCAATTTTAGATTTCTTTGTCTCTTCTATCCTTAATGATAATCTAATGGTGAATCTAAATATCTTTAAGGCATGGAGATCTATGCAAATTCATCATTCATAATTTGTATGGTATAGAAAGCTGTTTGTTGTGTTTTCGAGATATGCTTATATAAATACGTTGATTAAAATTTGATATTAAATTTCGAGGGTTTATTATTATTTAAATTTTCATGGCACTTATAAATATAACAAATATTGTTTTCGATCAAAGTACTGCTCTGTTCAATACTCCAATTTAAATGCAAATCACTTTTGAAGTGTTGAGGCAATTAGATTAAGAAATAGATTGGAAGTATAATATGATAAAATATTAGACTTATTTACATTGGGTCTCCTAATAATGATAAGTATGATCAAGTATTAGAGCAATTTTCAATGCCTCCTCTTTAATAAGGGACAATGCAGTTTACTTTAATGACTTCCAGTCCCAAATTAGAGTTAATACCAAGTAAAGAAGATTTATTTGGCGCGACAGCAATAATATTAAGTGTAAGATATAGAAACCATGAATTCTTTAGAGTAATTATTAAATGTATAACTATATTATAGGTTGGATATTACGTTTATAATTCATATTTAGATCCTGATTTAATTGAGAATGATCCTTCTTGTGTCATAATTGATAAAGTTTATAGATAAATTAATACTTCAACACCAAGAATTACTAGAACTAATATTGATTGGGAAGGATAATTGGTTTAATTGTATGTTAATCCACTTTAATCCAATAATTAGTTTATGTTCTAATAATAACCAATATTTAATGATATTACAAATAATCATTAAGAATTCTAGCAATAATGTTAAGAGAAATAAAATTAACTATAATAACATTTATAAAATAACAAACCAATGTATAATAATACACAAGGAACAAGTTTTTAAAGCATATTTTGATAATTTATATTTATAATTTCTTATTTTGTATAATAAAGTGGATATTATCATAAAATATTATTTATGATTTGATTTTAAAATCTCTTATAAAGATAATTATATGATTATTATTTAATAAGAGATAAAAATAAATTAATAATAAAATGAGATCCTATAATTTATGTTAATTCTTAACAATTATAATAATTAATAGGAATCATAATTATTTAATAATAAACCTTTGAATGATATATGATATTAAAGTCTCTTAATTAGAATTTGATAGAATGATAATTTCATCTTTTTCTTATAATCCAAATTCTTCACCACATCCTACATATATTCTTTAGTTTTAATCTCTAATTATATTTATTCCATTTTATCCATTAACTATTAAATATAATCTTAATATCTGTGTTTTATTATCTTATTCTTAGTCTAATTCTTTATGAAGAGGAGTATCAAACTATGTTTCCAAACGCTATGATTTTTACTTTATAAATTAATTTTATTAAATATTTCTTAATTCTAAAGTACAGTGTTACTTTTTTGAAATAGTATAAATTTGAGCATCTTTTTTTATTTATTACAATTTCATAAATTCCTTTCTTGAAAAATTGTAAACATTTTTGGAATGGTCATTGTCATCAATATGAATCTTAAAAGTATATTCACTTTTTAAATGTCTAGGGTATTAATTAAAGATTTCTTTTATTTCTTTAGGGGCTTTAAGTTTAAGAAATATCGAAACTTCATGCATCGCTTTAATTTAAAAATCATTATTTACATTAGAATGACACTTTTCTTGATAAACTGGGAACTATCACTGTTTTTAAGACTTCATATGATTGTAATTCTAATTAACGAATTTAGGAACTTATTTTATTAAGTTCTTCCAAATGATGTAATAATTCTTTGTAGTGGCTAGTTTTACTATATAAATAACCATTTATTCTTAATGTTATATAAATCAAATATTTTACAAAGTTAAATTGGATGGTAATTATTGGACTAGCTGTTCACTTAGGTGCAAAAGATCTTTACATTACTTTATAAATTGTTTTTCTTCATTAGTATATAATTCTTCTTGTATATTATCGAAATATTCCACTTAATCCAATGATTAAGTTATATCTAATATAAATTACATTAATTCATTTTGTTTCTTTTCGAATTCATCTTTAGCAGTAAAGAACTGTTACCCTTCTTAAACAAATGATTTTAAAAATGGAACTATGGGAATCATACAATTTAAAGAATTTTTAGAATTTTAATAATTTTAATTCTCATGAAAGTAAAGGATCAACTTGTATCTTAAGGTGTTTTTCAAATAAACTATGTGAACTCAATTAGAGTCTATAATCTTTAACGATAATATTATTAATTACTCAAATTCATTCTTATTCTTTAGTAATATAAACTTTTAAAATAAAGTAATTGTAAAATAGGAGTATAATTCATCTTTTCCAATCTTTTATAATATACAAAAGCTTAATTAAATTAGTTAATGATTGATCTATCAGAAATTAAAATTATTCAAAGTTAAAGTATTTCAAATTTAACAGTTATTGAATCTATCATAATTTTACAATAAAAGCTAAATCTCTTAAAAAAAGTATAGTTTAAAATATTTTTGGATATCAATAAATCATTAAATTGCATTTATATTATAGCTTAATTAGGCTTCAATTGATATATTTGATAAAATTGAATGTTATCTATTTGTGAATGCAATTTAATATTATATAAATTAATTATAGTGTTGATGTCATATTTTAATTTAGAGTAACATGAAACTAAATCACAATCAGATTACAGTGATTAATTAGAATAGTTGGAATCAAATTAATTTCATACTATTAGAAGAAATTCTCTTCCTATAATAATAGAGGATGGCTAAAAGAAACTTAAAGAAAAATTCATCCTTACTCGAATTAATGAACTAGGATTGGATTAAAATAAGGCTTTATATATCTTAGATAATATGGAAGATGATATTATTATGTAAAATGATGAAAATGTAGTTTTACATAGAGTCATTTAGACTATTCTTTTGATGGATGTAAATTACATATTATATAAGATAGTCATTTCCTAAGGCAATATCTAAATAGTAATAAGGACATTATTTTCAATAAATCAAATAGTTGATAGGAAAAACAATTCCCAATCTTTTTAGTTATTTAAACTATCAAAATAATTACAAGGGAGAATAAGAAAATTTATTAAGTGTAACTTGCACTATTTGTTTAAATGAATTGAAGAACTAAAATATTAAATTAGATTGTTATCATCAATTTTGTTTGTACTTAATGAAAATAATATTAGAGATTGCCTGAATAATTATATAGTCGATAAGATTAGTAATGGATAAGTCGAAGAGATTAATTGTCCTTAAATTCAATGTAAATTTAAATTAAATGATGATATCATGGGATCTATAATAGATTAAGAAAATATGAATAAATTAAAGAGATTTAGAAAGATCAAAATGGTTTAAAGTGATTAAAATATCATTTGGTGTCCTAGACCTGGTTGTGAAGAGATTATAAGAAAAAAAAGTTAAGAGCAAAAAATTAAATGCATATGTGGATAGTTTATTTGCAATAAATGCAATAGAAAATTTCATATAACCTAATCTTGCAAGGATTAATTAGATTAAGATTTAATGGAGACTGCTAAGAAATTTAAAATATTGAAATGTAATTAATGTAGATCGCTTATTCAAAAAAATGATGGATGTAATCATATAGTTTGTTCATAATGTAAATACCAATTTTGTTGGCTTTGCAAATAAAAATATACAATATACCATTTTAAATATTACAATATATTTGGTTGTCCTGGAATGTAATATTCTCATAGAGACCCTTATAAATATCCAAATGTAGTTAGATTTCTAAGATTTTTATTTCTTCTAATATTTGGAGGTCCCATATTTTTGATTGGATTTATAATTGGATTTATTTTATTAACTTTTATATTGCCTGCTATTTACAATTTGGACTATTTCCAATCATAAGAGTTTAAGAATTATAATTGTTGCAAGAAAACAGCTTATATTTCTTTATAATCTATTACTTGCATATTGTTATCACCATTAAGTTTTGTAATTGTTACAATTTTTTTTGTTATATTTGTCATTTTCTGGATTTGTTACATCATTGATATGCTTTACAGGCGGATATATAATAAATGAATACTTTCATATAAATATTGTATTAATATTAATAACTTATGCTCTTCTCTCAATAATAAGATTACAATCCTAAAGATATTTACTAACCTTCTTCAATGAGTTATGGTGCTGGAATATTCAAATCTTAGAATCAGCAACCTTATTACAATTAATAACCCAGAACTAGAGCAGAAAGAGTAATATGTAATTTTAAAATGTTAGGAGTATTTAAAAGAAGTCAATTCTTAATAAACAGTAATGCAATCAAGATGTAAACTCTTATTTAAAGTTTGAAGAATTTGACACACCTTAAAAAGAAGACATGAAAACACTATTACATAATCCAGCACCAAATACTACTTTATTTTAATAGGGTATTATTAATATAAATCTTGTAGAATAAGAAAGGTTCTTAAAGGATTTTGCTGTTGAAGATAAATAACAAAGGGAATATTAAAATAAATAAAAACAGTTATAATATGAATCAAGAAGAATAGCTAATTTAGAAAGAGAAGGTATGATTTGGCAAAGAAATGAACTTTATCAATAAAAAGTATTTGTTTTCATCATTGTAGGATGAATTAAAAAGATAATATCATTAAGAGTAATATACATAAGGCAAAAGAAATTTAAATGGATTAGCATACAATCCTTTAACATTAGAGTATGCTTAAAATGAATAAGGTTAAGCACTAAAAAGACAAGATGACATGACATAAGTGAGATAACTAGTAAGAGCCTAAAATTTAGATCATAGAGCTAACTGTGGTTATAATTTACTGACAGGTATACAATTCCAATTCTATATCAATAGGAGAGAATCGTAAAGGTGTTGAAGAAATTGTGCCTGATGATCTTAAAGGCCATTATTAAAATAAAATGTAAGAAAGGGATAATCAATTAAATATAAAACACTATGCTTTATAGTAACAATTGTTATCTAAATAATATTGAATTTATTTTTATCCTAACAATATTTAGTAGTTGTCTTTTTAATGAACTAATTACTATTAATATATTAATTAATATTAATGAAATCATATAGAATATTATTAATGATATTTTATTGATCATATTCTCATGCTTCAAAATTATTATCTTTCTTATCCTCAACCTCAAAGAACTTTGAGATTTATGGCTAAGCAACTGCTATAAATAGCAAATTGGCAAGTATTTTTGAAGCGTTTGAATCTGGATCGTGTAAGGCTTTAATTGCCCAGGGATAGATAGCAAGTTTAAGAGAAATAACAAGGAATTCTACAATGATTAGATCAATAACTTAAGTTGATGCAAATTATACTGCCCACATATTTGCCTAAAATAATATTAATAATAAAAAATACTTATGTTTCTTCCATACTTGCAGAAAGCATCAAAACAATAAACCAACAAACAGCAGAGATTGCAATTGTTAATAAAATACCTAAAAATTTAAGAATTGGTGATGCTTTCATTGTAACTGTAATAATAGATAAAATAACATTAATGACTTAACCAATTCCAACTGATATAAGAGTACCATAAACAGGTCCCATATTACCTGAAAATAATGCAGATAATGCTAATACTAAAATAGTTTTAGCATATATCAAAGCAAATCTAGCTGGTCTACTTATTATATCATCATATAACATCAATATTTATAATACTCTATGAAGAGTCTAAAGTTAATATAAAAAAATATTACCAATATTCCTTCCCAAAGTACTTTTAAAGTTAATGGTTTAAGTTTTATTTCTTAACCATGTTGATATTTTAAATCATGAATTGTATATACATTCTTTATTACTTTAGATAATTCTGTTGCTCTTCCTGATTATTTATTTGTTGTAGGATTATATAATTAATGTTATTATAATTAATCTTGAACTTATTTAAAATTTATTTTATTTCTATTTCTTTCTACTTATAAACTTTGAATCTCTCTCTAATTTAAAATATTGGCATCCCTCTCTTCAGGAACTATTAAATTACCTTCGTCATCTTTTTTGAACTCCAAATCGCTTTAAGCCTTTAAAGTAAATAAAGCTAATTTGTTCATATCTTCTTTCCTCACTACTGGTTTATTATCTTCCTCTACATCCATTGAGTTTTCATTACTCTACTCCACAATTATTAGATCATTTATTTGTTGTTTCAATTTTTTTATGTTTTCAGGAACGTTTTCATCAGTAAATTATAATTCCTTAGTAATTTCTTCTATAAAATCTTAATTATCCTTTCTTAATCCAATAACCATGAGTGTAACATAAGCACCTGTAAATCCTATAGCTATATAGAAAATTGCATATTTCCAAAACTAAATTTGTAAAAAGATGTCAAAAGAATCAGCATTGAATACTGTATTTAATTTATTTGAAATAAAACTATCTAATTTTGTTATGACTGTTGTAGGATTAACAACAACACAATCACATACATATGCTATATTACCTTTAGAATCTACATCTTTCTTTATTTTACATGTACCAGTTTCCCAAGTATCTTTTGCTTCGGAAAAGCATTCCATAGTTGAATTAGCACTATCATTTTATGGAGCTTGAAATGATAATTTAATGGTTTGACCATCAAGTGTTTTTATTTCTGTACTTTAACCACTTTCTGTCATTGTGATATTTGGTTATATTGTACCAAAATTACTAACTATTGATTAATCACGAGTTATATTTGATGTGTTTGAAACTTCATTTGTTTAATTAACTTTAAGTTAAGTTTAAAATTTAGGATCATTTAAATTAGGACTTGTTGCAAAATTAGACATACTAACTTCATATTATTTAACAGCAACAGGATCTATTTATTATAAATTTCTTAAATAATGAACATTATTTTTATTTTAAATCCAATCAACAAATTAAAGAAGTCTTCTTTAACCTCCTGAATTTGTACTATTTGTATTAGTTGTACTATTTGTACTATTTGTGTCATTTTTATTATATGTTCCATTTAAAATAGAAAGATATTCATCATAATTTATTTCATCTTCTTCTTCTTCTAAATTTAAATTATCATCACTACCAGTTCCTTATAAACCATTAGTTGACGTATCCTAAGAGCTGCCTCCAAAAAATCTAGGTGTTATAGATCCACTTAATATTTTGTTTATTTAAGCAGGTGTAGATTTATATGCTTACATACCCATTTATTAACCTGCATATTATCTAGGCTTTTCATTAGCTAAACTTCTTTTTAGAGTAGCTATTGCTACTAATTTATTGATTTATTATATTTATTCTTTTAATAAATTAACATCTGCATCTGTAACATCTGCTCCTTAAAATTAATTATTTTTAATTGCATTAAATATAGTATCAGTTACAAAACCACTATTTAATAAAGTATTATCTAATGCTTTTATTGCATCTTCAAACTTTGATGTTGATCCTCCTGATTTTGATTTTTATTTTAAAAAATAATCTAATTCATTTATTTATCTATTTAATTATTTAACTGTTTTCTTAATTTATTATTTAATTGTATAGAAATCAACAACATCAGAATCATCCATTTCATAATTAATACCAGTTCTACCAATAGCTGCTATAGATGATAAAAGTGATTCTTCTAAAACTTTACTTGTCATTTTACCTTAAAATGATTATAAAATATTATAAATATCTTTAAGAATACTTTTCATTTATGCTTTTTTTTCTGGTTATAATTAATTATATAAAGTTGATAATTCTTAACTTCCAATAAATAAAGAAGGAAGAGATGATTCATCTATTGTATCACTTAATTTAAGTGCTCTTCTAATTTATAATAAAATAGATTAAAAATCTGATGTTTCTACTTTTTAATAAATACTTTTAATTTTAACTGTTTTTGTAAGATTCTTCATTCCATTATTATTATCAAAAATACTAGCAACAAGTACTAATTCATAAGCAATACTATTATCAGGATTTATAGGAGTTGGTAATACTAATTATAATTAAGGACTTGATTATTTATCTGTTATAGACTTTTTATTTATTGTTTCTCCTATCAAATTATCATTATCCATAGTTTTTTGACTTGAATAAATATGAAATTGATATTATAAAGGAAGCTAAACATCATTACAATTGGTAACTGACAAAACAAATAGATCAGTTATAGATGTCCCAGTAGATGGAATTATAGTAAATTTACAATTACTGGGTGGTATATTCAATAATAAATTAACAGATGAAGTTGATGGCATATAATGATAAATATCTTTAGCAGCCATTTTAATTTAGATTCCATTTATTGATTGATCAGTATCTTCCCAATAGTCCCAAATACGGAACTTAACTTATAAAAACTTAAATGTAAATGATGCCACAATATTATAATTGTATATAATTTAACAAAAATACTTTAAGGAATCAGGATCAACAGTTGTTGCTAAAGTAAAATTAAGTTCCTCATGTAATAATATTTATCTACTATNCCTGCATATTATCTAGGCTTTTCATTAGCTAAACTTCTTTTTAGAGTAGCTATTGCTACTAATTTATTGATTTATTATATTTATTCTTTTAATAAATTAACATCTGCATCTGTAACATCTGCTCCTTAAAATTAATTATTTTTAATTGCATTAAATATAGTATCAGTTACAAAACCACTATTTAATAAAGTATTATCTAATGCTTTTATTGCATCTTCAAACTTTGATGTTGATCCTCCTGATTTTGATTTTTATTTTAAAAAATAATCTAATTCATTTATTTATCTATTTAATTATTTAACTGTTTTCTTAATTTATTATTTAATTGTATAGAAATCAACAACATCAGAATCATCCATTTCATAATTAATACCAGTTCTACCAATAGCTGCTATAGATGATAAAAGTGATTCTTCTAAAACTTTACTTGTCATTTTACCTTAAAATGATTATAAAATATTATAAATATCTTTAAGAATACTTTTCATTTATGCTTTTTTTTCTGGTTATAATTAATTATATAAAGTTGATAATTCTTAACTTCCAATAAATAAAGAAGGAAGAGATGATTCATCTATTGTATCACTTAATTTAAGTGCTCTTCTAATTTATAATAAAATAGATTAAAAATCTGATGTTTCTACTTTTTAATAAATACTTTTAATTTTAACTGTTTTTGTAAGATTCTTCATTCCATTATTATTATCAAAAATACTAGCAACAAGTACTAATTCATAAGCAATACTATTATCAGGATTTATAGGAGTTGGTAATACTAATTATAATTAAGGACTTGATTATTTATCTGTTATAGACTTTTTATTTATTGTTTCTCCTATCAAATTATCATTATCCATAGTTTTTTGACTTGAATAAATATGAAATTGATATTATAAAGGAAGCTAAACATCATTACAATTGGTAACTGACAAAACAAATAGATCAGTTATAGATGTCCCAGTAGATGGAATTATAGTAAATTTACAATTACTGGGTGGTATATTCAATAATAAATTAACAGATGAAGTTGATGGCATATAATGATAAATATCTTTAGCAGCCATTTTAATTTAGATTCCATTTATTGATTGATCAGTATCTTCCCAATAGTCCCAAATACGGAACTTAACTTATAAAAACTTAAATGTAAATGATGCCACAATATTATAATTGTATATAATTTAACAAAAATACTTTAAGGAATCAGGATCAACAGTTGTTGCTAAAGTAAAATTAAGTTCCTCATGTAATAATATTTATCTACTATCATATCCTGATGGGTAACTTACTTAAATATTAGGTAAATCATTTTCAATAACCAACAAAATAATTTACGTAATTAAAATAGTTGACTTTTTAGTATTTCTCATAACAAATTATAGTGGTTAATAGGGATCTAAGACCCTAGGTTTAAATGTCTATGTAGAATCAGTTACATTTAATTCTAAGGGTTCTTTATTTGAATCTGTGCAATTTGAACCAGTAGCCAGATTTATACATTTCCAACTAAACGTAATATCAGGATCTTTGTTCCATGGATAATCAAGATCAGGATCCCTGCAGAACCCATTCAGTATTGCATAATCATTAAAAGANATTTAAGCAGGTGTAGATTTATATGCTTACATACCCATTTATTAACCTGCATATTATCTAGGCTTTTCATTAGCTAAACTTCTTTTTAGAGTAGCTATTGCTACTAATTTATTGATTTATTATATTTATTCTTTTAATAAATTAACATCTGCATCTGTAACATCTGCTCCTTAAAATTAATTATTTTTAATTGCATTAAATATAGTATCAGTTACAAAACCACTATTTAATAAAGTATTATCTAATGCTTTTATTGCATCTTCAAACTTTGATGTTGATCCTCCTGATTTTGATTTTTATTTTAAAAAATAATCTAATTCATTTATTTATCTATTTAATTATTTAACTGTTTTCTTAATTTATTATTTAATTGTATAGAAATCAACAACATCAGAATCATCCATTTCATAATTAATACCAGTTCTACCAATAGCTGCTATAGATGATAAAAGTGATTCTTCTAAAACTTTACTTGTCATTTTACCTTAAAATGATTATAAAATATTATAAATATCTTTAAGAATACTTTTCATTTATGCTTTTTTTTCTGGTTATAATTAATTATATAAAGTTGATAATTCTTAACTTCCAATAAATAAAGAAGGAAGAGATGATTCATCTATTGTATCACTTAATTTAAGTGCTCTTCTAATTTATAATAAAATAGATTAAAAATCTGATGTTTCTACTTTTTAATAAATACTATTAATTTTAACTGTTTTTGTAAGATTCTTCATTCCATTATTATTATCAAAAATACTAGCAACAAGTACTAATTCATAAGCAATACTATTATCAGGATTTATAGGAGTTGGTAATACTAATTATAATTAAGGACTTGATTATTTATCTGTTATAGACTTTTTATTTATTGTTTCTCCTATCAAATTATCATTATCCATAGTTTTTTGACTTGAATAAATATGAAATTGATATTATAAAGGAAGCTAAAAATCATTACAATTGGTAACTGACAAAACAAATAGATCAGTTATAGATGTTCCAGTAGATGGAGTTACTGAAAACCTACAACCTTCAGGAGGAATATTCAATAATAAGTTAACTGAAGTGCTTGAAGGCATGAAATGATAGACATCTTTAGCAGCCATTTTAATTTAGATTCCATTTATTGATTGATCAGTATCTTCCCAATAGTCCCAAATACGAAATTTAACTTATAAAAACTTAAATGTAAATGATGCCACAATGTTATAATTGTAAACAATTTAACAAAAATACTTTAAGGAATCAGGATCAACAGTTGTTGCTAAAGTAAAATTAAGTTCCTCATGTAATAATATTTCTCTACTATCATATCCTGATGGGTAACTTACTTAAATATTAGGTAAATCATTTTCAATAACCAACAAAATAATTTACGTAATTAAAATAGTTGACTTTTTAGTATTTCTCATAACAAATTATAGTGGTTAATAGGGATCTAAGACCCTAGGTTTAAATGTCTATGTAGAATCAGTTACATTTAATTCTAAGGGTTCTTTATTTGAATCTGTGCAATTTGAACCAGTAGCCAGATTTATACATTTCCAACTAAACGTAATATCAGGATCTTTGTTCCATGGATAATCAAGATCAGGATCCCTGCAGAACCCATTCAGTATTGCATAATCATTAAAAGATTAAGTTCTTGTTCCACCTTAAATGTAAGCTTACATCGGATTACTAATTATTGTTATTGTAAATTATAGCGATGTCTTGATAGGCTTATTAGTTAAAGATACTGTCACACATAAAGTGTAAGATGATCCAATAACAGCTGTATATGCTGGAATCAATAAAGTATTTAAAAATGTCATTCCATCTGTTTCTGAGATGACTGATTCTTTGAGAATACTTACTGTATCATTTGGTGTTTTTGCAACTTCAGTCCAATTTACTCTTAAAGCATCAAAAACTTCAATTACTTTATCTGAGTAACAAGATAGATGTTTTAGCTAGATTGTAAATGATAAATCTTCCCATCTTCCAAAAATAAACTATTAATTAGAATCTAATTTAATAATTGGTGACTCATATGATGCAGTTTAGATGGATGTTTAAGCGGTATAAATTTATCCTCTGAAATTTTTAGCCTTTAATTAAATTACATATGTTCCATATTCACTTAGAGAAAGAGCAGCAATAGTAATAGACTGATAATTTTTAGCATTCGCTTCTGCAAATAGTTATGATAGATATTAAGCAACTGATTATATTGATGGACTCATATTAACAATAGTCCAAACTACTTCTGTAAAGGCTCTCTTTCCATCCACAATCTTATTGAGAATATTGATTTGAATATCTTAACAGATGGTGATTTAATCAATATAAGAAGAGAGTTCAAATTGAGGATTCAACTGGACTGGATTGTAAGTAAAGCTTGATAATATAAATTTAGTTAATGTATCACTACACCCAGTTTTAGTAATAAAATCTTCTTTGAAATCAATTTAAGAATCAGTAGTTATACTACTGCCTTCAGATAATTCAATTTGTAATGTATTGCCTTGAATAATTGAACATAATGGAGACTATCCTAGAGCTTAATAAGTACTAGTTTAAAATGTCATTTAACAAGCTTATGAAGAAGAAAATTTTTTGACAGATGGATATTGTACATTAAATGGAAAAGTGATATAAATAATGCTTAAATCACTTGTGAATTAAGCTGATATGACTGCGACTTGACAATTTGAACAAAAGGGAGTGTTAAGATGACTGATAGAATTTTCAGGACAATCACATTATTTTGGTTATAAGATTCTATTTCCTTAACAAGTCATGCATTTGTCAATATTGCATGTTGCACAGAATCCATAACAGGGTGAACAATTAATTGAAATTCCATCTTCATAATAACCATCTGGACAATTGCAAATAGGATTATTGAGTCTATCACCTTTACAATTAAAACAAGTAGCAGTAACATCACAAGAAAGACATTAATTAGGACATGATAAACATTAGTTATCTAATTCATAATAACCAGTTTCACATTCACAAGTAGGAGGATTGGTTCTATTTAAATTACAAGATAAACATTTATTTAAATCAGCCAAAGTACATGATCCACATTTAAATTAACAAGCAGTACATTCTTTAGATCCAGTTTCTATATAACCAATCTTACATGAGCAATCTGAACCTTATCTACTTGTTGGACAAGAAGTACATGAAACACTGGTTTATTTACAAGAAAGACATTTAAAATTACAAGGTTGACAAATCATAGTTCCATCATCATAATATCCAACATTGCAGGGACAAGAATCTATAGACTTTGATCTCTATGTTCCAGTAGTATTACATGTAACACATTTTGTATTCTTTTCAATACATGTTAAACAACTATAATTGCATACCTAACATTGCTTATTAATATTATCATCAAAGAATCCATCATTACAAGGACATGTGTTATTAATATTACTTTTATCAATTCTTCCAAAAGAAGTATTACATGAGGTGCAAATAGAAAAACTAGAACAAGTGTTACATTATGGATGACATAATTTACAAACCATATTCATTCCATCATCAAAATAACCAGATTAACAAGGACAAGTATTATCTATCAAACTATTGTCTACTCTAAAAGTTTTGTTAGTGTTGCATGATATACAATTAGTTGTTGAAATTTAGCATTCTTAACAACTTGCATGACATTTCATACAAACAGCTACACCAGTGTCTGAAAAAGATGGTTAACATTTACAAGTATTAGTAACAGCATCATACTTTCTATTTGTATTTAAAGGACAACTCAAACAATAATTAGCATTATTCTTACAAGTTTTACATCTATATGAACATTATTAACATGTTCCATTTACTCCATCATCAAAATATCCTTCTTTACAAGTACATGTTTTATTGAATGAATCATAAAGTCGATTAGAAGTCGAATCACAACTTAAACATTAATTACTCTAAACACTGCAAGTCTTACATTAATAATCACAAGGAGGACAAGTAGCTGAATCTAAAGTATCTTTAAAAAATCCATCTTTGCATTCACAACTTGTACCAACTAAATATCTATTCTAAACATCTTGGCAATCAGTACATTAATTTCTAGCTGTCCCAGTACAATTTTAACAATAAATTGAACATTATTAACAATCCCAAAGTAGATTTACATGATAATAATGAGTATCACAACTACACACATTATTAGACAATGTTCTATGTGAATTAACTTTGCAATCAGTGCATTTAGTTGGAGTATCTACACATTTATAACAAGTATAATCACAAGGTTAACATAATGAATTAGCACCATCATCATAATATCCAGCATCACATGGACATGTATTATCTGCCTATTGAGTTCTAAATACAGATAGAACACAAGCTTAACAGATCTTACCTGCTTAATTACATTTACTACAACTATGATCACATTTTGCACAAATTTAATTACTTCCATCATCATAATATCCATCATTACAATAACATAGAAAATTAACATTATCCCAAGTCCTATGATGTAGAATGTCACATTCAGTACATTTTTCAGCTAATGTATTACATTTTCCACAAGAATAGTGACATAAACTACATAAGATAACTCCTAATTCAAAATAACCTTTCTTGCATTCACAAGTATAAGAAACCAAGTCTAAGACTCTATTTGAATTCAATGGGCAACTTATACATTATGTTTTAGTAAATTAACATGTTAGACATTTGTAATCACAAGGTTAGCAATCAAGTAATCCAAATACAGTATCTGCTGGTGGATAATATCCATCTTAGCATCTACAATTATTTTCCTTTTATCTATATCTACCCCAACATTTACATTGATCATTTTATACTGAATTCAATATTTAAGAATAAACCTACTGACTGATTTATTAAATAACTTAACTTGTTTATGGGGCAGTTCCAAAATCTGCAAAAACCAGATAAACTATAAATATGTTATCTTATTGTTGTATTTTATAAGTTAAGTCTTTAAGTGGAGGTGTGATAATTGTGTTGATTTGATCAAATTTTGTATTTAAAGGTCGAATAAAACATTCATATGTATTTGGAAATATTTAAGATTCATAAGTAGTGTAGCAAATCGATTAAAATACAATTCCATAATCACTAAAGAATGATGTTGAAACACCTAATTTTCCATTATTACTAGGAATAAGCTTATTAAAAATAATAATCTCGTCTATTCTAGTTTCAATAAGTGTCAAAGATACAGCATTATTTGTAAACTAATAAAGTTGAGATTATGCTCCAAAATATTATGGAGTAGTTTTTTAAACTTCACTTGCACTTTATTGAGGTACATCGATATAAGTGGTAGGTTGTGAAGACGAAGTTAATTTACCTATAATTAATGCATCATATTGATAATAATTATCTGATAGAATTGGTAAGATGAAACTTTAAATCTAATTATTTATCAAAGTATCTAATGTATTTTTATAATTTTTGAGAATAGTAACAGCATTATCAAAATTAAAGTAATTACACTTCTTTCCGTTCATATTTTACACATCATTAACCAAATTTTATGATGCATCAAATTCATTGCTCATAGATGTCTTATATCCATTTCTATATGTATCACATTATAGATCATCATTGTAAGTCAAGCACTAAAAATCAAAGCCAAAATATCCAGTCGATTTTAAGATTCCTTTATAGATATCCTATATTATTGCATTAGTATTCAAATTATTAGAACTTTTAGATACTACCATTAAATAATACAATTATCTGACTTTTTAAATATTGGCTATCTTCACTTCAGTGCTGCTTTATGATAATACAATAGAGCCATCATATTCATTCAAATTAATGATAAATATTTAATATATTTAAAATTCAGTCCTCTTACACTAGCTTATATATGCATAGATCTCATTATATATATATTCTGATTATGAACAAGACACAAATGTATCTGTTGAAGTTATTGAAATTGATATGTATTGAATATTATTTAATTATGCTCCTAAAATAAATTTATCATTAGCTTATGTAAAGTATTTAGTTAATTTACCAAAGGCAGAATCTCCATTTACTAAATATCCATTAGTATAAATAATATTTTATTTGAGATTTGTGTTAATTTTATGTGAAACATCAAAAGGATATTTACTATTTATTGCATTTGTTCCTGTATTTATATAATAACCTCCTATTTATTCAGTTAATACTTCAAATGTCCCAGTAATTGATATAGGATACAACTTCCAATATTGATTGATAAATCGTAAAGGTGTTCTAGTAGATAATTCAATTGATAATATTAACAATTAAATGTATTATTCAAAAATGGTTTGATATGAATTATTTATTATTGTATCATCAAAGGCCATAATTGCAAAATTAATTTATTATACATTAGCTCCACTCACAGTTATCAAAACANTTCATAAATCTACTGACTAAATGATTAAATTTTATTTTATGTAGTAGGTATCTCTCCAAAATCAGCTAAAAGCATATATATTAACATAATGTTATTTTTTTAATTTATCTTGTATTTTAGATTTTAGAGAGGAGCAGTCAAAGTCATATCAATTGCATCAAATTCTGAATTCAAAGGTCGAAGAAAGCATTCATAAGTATTAGGGAAAATCTGTGTGTCGTATGTTGTAACACAGATAGAATTATATACTATACCGTAATTACTTAAATAGTAGGAAATAGTCTTCATCTACCCACGATTATTAGTAGCAAGCTTATTATCAATAATAATCTCATCAATATTTGTTTCAATTAAAGTTACTGATAACATATTCTTAATATATTAGTAAATTTATGATTAAGCACCAAAAAATGTAGGTGTTATCATTTAAACTTCTTGTTATCCAGCTTTTGGGGCAAATAAATATTCATTTGGTTATGCTGAAGATGTCAATCTTCCAATTTCTAAAGCATCATATTAAAAATAGTAATCCTTCACTGTAGGCTATACAGAATTTATAATTTGACCAGTTATTATAGTATTCAAATTATTTTTATTATTTTTGAGTATAGTAACAGCATTATTAAAATTAAAGTAATTACACTTCTTTCCGTTCATATTTTAAACATCAGTAACTAAATTTTATGATGCATCAAATTCATTGCTCATAGATGTCTTATATCCATTTCTATATGTATCACATTATAGATCATCATTGTAAGTCAAACACTGAAAATCAAAGCCAAAAAATCCAGTCGATTTTAAGATTCCTTAA
>CAJJDO010000157.1:32168-255205 GCA_905183005.1 Paramecium pentaurelia
ACATCCCATCAATGAAATCATAAATAATAAAATTTAATATTACTATTTTTAATAAAATATTTTTTTGAATATTTTGATAAGTTAGATTAATAATAAAGAAGTAAGTGACATCAAATTATTCAGAAGTTTTTTATGCTCAAATAAATTAACGTTTCTGATACACATCTATTTTTAAGAGTTATCATTTGTCTACAATCAAAAGGATACTATTATTGTTTATTGTTATCAATATTTTTATTATAATATTTTAAACAACTAAATGCAAATTTAATAAGCATCAATTTTATTTGGTTTTATTTGATTTGAACAAGTCCCTGTAGAGTTTGTGCGATTGTCAAGGCTGGAGTAAAACCCTCATAATTGCTCAAACTGAGGGTAGCTCAAAGAGTCATGATTGATTCATTAATTCAATTTTCTAAAAACAGGTGATATAAAACTTTGTAAGCTGAAGAAAAAAATTTTTCATCCTTGAATGCCCTAAATTTAGTCCTCTAAGCAATACTTTCTTCGATAATGTAGAACATCTTATTCAAATTTGCATAATATGAGTATATCTAATTTAAATTATCTTAAATTAAAAACTAAATTAATTAGAAAATAAATAAAAATTTTGAGTATCAAATTATATCTTTTTGATTTCTAAATTAGTTCTCTTTTTAAATACACATTAGCCAGTAGAATTAAGATAAAGTTAGTTACTATCAAAGTGATTATTATTATATTGGTCGATAGGAATTAAGTGTTCCAATTTGACAAATATCAAAATTTTGCTATTAATCATCTTAGAATGTTAGAATGGAACAAAATTTATATCTATTTCTTGAGGGAATATTTTTAGTATTGATAGAATTTAACAATTCTTTATAATGTGTTTCAATCAATAAATTGCTTACAAACTTAAATATTGATCGTTTATTTCATCTAAAAAGATTATTTTTACAAGATATTGTTCTAATATAAGATTAATTTATCTACTTAATTCCTTTAGGTATATTAGATAGGCTGATTGATTATTTAAAAATAAAATAGTAGTTTCCTAATTTTAATAATGCCATAAATTATCAAGTTCTACAATCATAATCTGAATTTAATATAAGTTTGAGTTCTTTATCTAATCTAAGCGAAATTAATTGTAATTATGAATTTAATAAGAATCAAATTTGGCTGAAATTATTTATATTTTATTTAGATTAATAATTAGAGAGTAAAATTTTCTTATAAATTTTATTCTGTCTATAACTTGATAAAATGAATTTTTTTTATTGGAAATAATGGTATTAGAAAATCGGCTCTTTTTTTTAACACCTTACCACTGAAAGAGTATGAAATAAAAAAAAGATTTAGAATCATCGATAAAATATATTGATTAGTCCTAATTGCCTTTCAATATCATTTTCGATAAGAACTTTTTATAAATTCTCCTTTTATAGTAGATAGAAAACCATTATTAATTTAACTAAATAGCCTAGACTATGAAGGTGGAAGTTTTCAACAATTATTAGGATATTATGTGAGAAAAGTAGTTTGCAGGAAGTAAAGTATTATCTTTGAAAAAAATTTGGAATTATTGATATTATATATATACATTTAAATCTTGAATATCAAAATTAAATTGAATACTACGTTCTCTAAGCATTTCTGTCTTGGCATCACATAACAGAAAATACTTATCTCCAATAACTAGATGATAATATTGTACCATCAGTCAAAAAACATAAATCTAAATTAGATGGACATAGTAGTTATGGTTATTCAGGATACTACTCAGGCCTGAACATCTCATAAACGGATAGATATATCATCACTACCAGATGTAAAGGTACTTTCTCGTGAGAGAAGCATACTGTCTAGAGAGCTCCACTATGACCATCTAATTTTGCTTTTTGTTATCAAGTTTCGATATCACACAGTCGTCTCGACTTATTCCCAAGCTCCCTCTCCTCTGACCCTTTTTAAATTACCTTTTGTCAAGATTCCAATAGATTCGTGTTAATTCTCATTTTTATTAAAGAGAGGCTCATTAATAATTCTGAAAACACTCATCTATGTTTGTGAAACATAATTTGAGCCCTTTTGGAAAATTCTTAGGATCGTTTAAAAATTAAACAAATTCTTTGAAATAATTTATTTTAAATAAGATATTTATTTATCTAAAACTTAATTGCTTTTATATTAGAATAAATAATATATAATTGTATAATAATTTAGAATTGATCAAAAAAAGTTTATCTAAAATTGACAAAATAAAGGGATTATCTGATTACAGATCTTTTGTCTCAAATTAATCGGAAAGCACTAACTCTTATTTGAAATATTTTATTGTTTATTTCTGTCATAATGAGATTTAAGATCTTTATGATTCAATAAAATGGACATACTTAAATTGAGGAGATTTTATTCATTTTTTACCTTATTTTCATGACTCCGAATCAAATTAGACTATTTTTATTATCTTAAGAATTTGCTTTATGTAATGAGCATTTTAAAAACTATGAGTGCTTATTCTTGATTTCCCTTCACTAAATATCTAGAAGCTATTTAGAAAAAATATTTATTATGTTAACATTAACAAGGAACAAACTAAGATTTAATCGAATGTACTTTGCAAAATCTAGATGTGCCTATTCCTTATTCCTAATAATCTTAAAGTACCCTAATTAAAATAAAATATTGATCACTCCTTTAATAAATTATATATTATTCATTGGATTCAATAATTTGAATATGTGAGTTTCTGAAGTCTTATCAAGAAGATCATAATCAAGCAATCTAAATCAACGAATCGAAACCTCAAGTATTAGAAAGAACCAAAATATGATTTTGAAATTTAATTAGTTAAGAATTTCTTAAAAACGGCTAGGATTGTAATCACAAAATTTTATTTAATTAAAATTTTGGCCTTTTTTCCTATAACAAGTTCTTTCATCATAATATTTGATTATTTAAACTAAAACTACTGTGTTTCATAGGTATATCAAAATGTAGCCATCATAACATTTTAAACAGATTACTCTATGGTAAAGTTAATTGGAATAATCACAATCATATCTACAAGCAAAACATCCATCTCCTCTTACTAAATTCTCATCATCACATTATTCATCTATAGTTATTATTCCATCACCACAAATAGAAAAGCTATTTTTTTCAATTAAATGATAACCAAGTTAACAAGTATACCATTTTATACCATCAACTTATCACAAACATGACAATAATGTGTTAAACACTTATAACAAATTGGATCAGAATCTAAAGAATTATGTCCATTTCTACAATTGCATTAACCATTAGAATATATACGGTTATGGCACTATTTAGAGTTTGCACATTATTAACATTCTATAGGACAATCATAAAAGTAATAAAAATACTGATATTAATTGATTTTGCATGTACAAGCTTTTTAAGAATTTATAAATGATTCCTAGCGAGTTAAACAGTGAAATTAAGATGAGCATGTTTAAGTTGTAGAGGGAAATATAAATCAATTTAAAGCCTTTTTATTAAAATACTAATTACTATTGCAATCTGCTTAAGAAATTTAATCATAATTGGATAGTAGCTATTTTTGGATTATGTACAAAACATTTTCACTTGTACATTTTTTTCACAATAAGGTCTACAATAATATATTGCTATATAATAATTATAAAATCCACATATGCATTTTTAGGTTCATTATTAGGGCCATAACATTCCGATTAAATAGTTAATGATGATGAATGATTTATTCTTTCATATACTCTTTTGTTTGAGATGAGTCCTTAAATGTAATAACAGGATTATTTGATCCTATTTTATATATAAATTGACCATCTTGGGGGAAGGATGGCCCAAATAATATATAAAATCCTATTGTTATACTATGATGTGGTTTAATATGTAATGCGCACTAGAAAATTTGGCTATAGCCGAAACTAATTCGCCTCCAAAAATTAAGTAGGTAACAAAATGGATTGAATATAATATATTATGAAAATTATAGTATATTTAATAATATGATTATAATTAGGATCATTTGCAAAGTCATAGTATTCTTTAATTAAATATTTAAAATCTAAGAATATAGTATTTTTAAAAGGTGTTTAATCGTAAAAATCTTGATAAAAAGAACCATTCAATTTTTGATATGGAGCTGCGCAAAGTAAGCATTAACCATCTCTTTATATAAAAAAAGGTTGGAACATATTTTACATTCATTTGGTATGGTTAAAAGAAATCAAAAACACAATAATTCACATAGTTTACAATTATCTGGGCAATAGCCAGAAGTCAAAGTATTCGCTCGTAAGTCCAAGTTACTGAAAGATTACTAGATATTTTAATTAAATATTACATGAAAGAGCAAAAATAAATAATAAGCCTAACAATTAGTATAACTTTAATAAAGTTTAAGGATATCAATTTATACTAATTTGAACTTATGAAATTGTATTTATTGACATTCATTATATACCAATCCTACAAAAGTGTCATTACAATATTATAAATTTTGTAAAATCATAAAATTCCTAAAATCACTATAATTTTGAATGAAATTCTCCTACCATATGATATTTCATTAAAAAGAGTTAAAATTCTGATTCAAATTAAATAGGTTCCAATGTTATTTTTTACTTCATTTATCAATCTTGTAGTTCCTTAATTATTTTTTAAGACCCCTAAGAGATCAGATCTCCCAATATACTACATTAGAATGGGTAACTGATTTGTATTATATGTATCTGATATAAGTTCCATTTTAACCTACTCTTCAACGATTGCTTAATCCGAAAGGAATAATTGCCGACCTTTTTTGATTAGATAAAAATTTATTTACGGAGATATTTAAAAAAATGTCGATTAAAATTGCAATATAATGAGCATCCAATTCCGGTATAAATACTGTATATATAGGACATTCATTCCAAATGCCATCCAAATGTATTCCATAAAAACACTAAGTACATTGAGTGCATAAATAATGGTATTTAATTTTTGATATTAATAAATTTCTAATTGAAACCTATCCATTCCGTCATTTGACATTGTAAATTTTATTATTTTCGAATCTGATTGTTGTAAAATAAAATTAATTGTTTTAATTTCTGCTTAGTAAGAATCACAAATGATTGAGAAGTTTTCAAATGAGGTAGGAGTTTAATATTAAAATAAAATTATTTCTGCTCCAAATTAAAATTTTATTAATCCCTTTTACCAAGTACCTTGCAGAATTAATTCAAATGAAATGTGATTACCTTTCTCTAAACTAATTTTATTGTTCTGAGTGGCAGTAGGATAATCTCTATTTAAAGTCAAGTATTTTATTTATGGTGAATTGCTTGCAATCTAATTGTTATTATTTGGTCCAACTTAAGAGAATGTTGTCAAATTCTTATCATCTATCAAATTTATATATGAACTGATCTGTTTGATAAGCATTATGAGAATTTCTAAAATAAAGCAAAACTTTAAATCATAGAAATCTAATTAATTAATATTTAAAAATTTTACTTTTAAATATAGGAGAAACTATTCTTTGAGTCCAACCCAACAAGCCTCTTTTTTTCTTGAGTAAGTCTTTATCTAGAATTACTATTGGATAAAAAAAAGTATTTTTTTTTAGTGAAAGTATCAGCATTTAAGGGATTAGAATGTATGGCCTTGTTAGTATAAAGGAGTGCAATTTTGTAATTTGCTTAATTGTTATATACAATCATTATTCAAAATAAATTTCTATTGCGTTAAATAAATTTTTTCGCTTCTTTAAAATCTAATAAAAGGGCTTTATTATAATCTATGAATACCTATTCATTATTTCCTTTCTAATTATATATAATATCTCTATTATATCTATTAAAATATAATTTAACATTCATTAGTATCTAATTGAATAACCTGGTTATAATTATGAGTGCATATTCTTATATCCTCTCAATAATATTGAGTTTTGTTATATATAATTTATTCATAACTGCTGTTATGATAAATTTAAGATTTCTAGAATGTAATTCAATGGCTTTTTCATAATCTAAGAGCGCTTATTCTTCATTTCTCATCTCACTCCTCTTCATCAAATTTTTTTATTACTTTGTTATATAAAAGATTGAGAAATTAAATGGCTTAATGAAAATCAATGCAAGTTCCTATTCTTTACTTTATTCAATATCATTGATTGATTGCCTTCTGGGTTAATTTGATATCCTTTATTTCTCCTGCCATGAAATAATGAAATAATACAATGTTGTGAGTCCATAAATTTTATTATTTAATTACAATTCATAAAATGAAATATTGAACCATCTCAATTATTAAGCCTTCATTATTTCTTTTATTCAACCAAGTCCTATTACTCAAATTAATAAAAGAAAAATCGCTCTAAGCATCAGTAAATATTCTAGGTTTAGTATAATTTAATAGCAGTTTAAGATTAAATTACTCTACATAATATCATATACTTAAACATTCTCTAAATGTAATATTATTCAAAGTAATATTTGGTATCTCATTGATTTTATTTATCTATCATAAGTTCTTTTAAACTTTTACAAACTGTTTTCTTAATTGTTTGTGGCCCTGTTTTCTTTAAAGCATTTGCATCAGTTAATTCAGTAACCATTATATACTAATTCATTTGATATATTAATCTTTAATCTTTTTATTCCATAAATTATCATTCAAATAATAATAAAGCTGAATCATAAACTAGATAATATCAATTATAATACTGTACTGCTTGATAAAGGAGTATTCATCTAAGACTTTCATCTTTTTTTTTTATGAAACATTTAATATTATTAAAATATTCTGAGAATGTATGAGAATCAATATATTTTTTAATATTATAAAATAGTTAAAACATATTACTTTCCATAAAATATCCTTCTTAATAGAAGTTACATTATAATTTGTTATTTACTATAAAACTGATTATTTTAGGCAGCTTTAAAGAGATTTGATTTATTCAATTACTCTTATTTATATTACAAAACAATCAATTAGGTTGAAATTTTGATTGTCCTTATGTTTTCGTTTAAGTCTTTAATACAATGGGCCATGATGTAATCTTTTTTTGAGGGAACACTATTTCCATACTTTTTGGCATTAAATTAAAAAAAAAGTAGTTTAGTTATTTAAACCAACCAAATACTTTTTATTATAAAATTAATTGCAATCATTTTAATTATTGCAATTCTAAAAGACAATTCTTTTTCAAAGAATTTAAATTGATAAATTCCTTTTTCCCTTTCTGATAAATCACAGCATTTATCATTATCATTTTTTAGCTAAGGTTTAATATATAGTGTTTTCTCTAAGTATTAACCTGAATATTATTTATACTATTTTATGTCTTGCCTATTCAAATTTATGGCAATTTAACTCTTCTGTCTTTTGTAATAAATCACTTATTTGGTTATCATTTCTATATAATTTTTTAAATCTAAATTTTATTATTGAAATTTAGATATTTATATTGATCAAAAATTATTTGCTATTTAAATAATAATTTTAATAGAAATAGGAAATGTAGATTAGATGTACCTAAGCTGATCATCAAAATCAATAAATAATTGGATTTTGCATAGATAGCACATGCCCAAATTAAAGGCCTTATTGTCACTATTGCTTGCCTCAACATAGTCAACATCTTGACAAATTAACATATTTTGAACTTTTTAATGAATGGATTTAGAAAAGAATCATTAATGCTCAAAATGTATAAAAGAATGTTTAAGAGTGTAAATTATCTCTTGATTCCCTTCTAAATAAGTTGATTCCTTATTTGAACTTTAATATATAATAATTCTCATAAATAGGAATTTCATAGATAGATAACATGATAAAGGGCTTATGTTAATTAGAAGGTTGTGAGGAAATATTATTTAAATAAATTAAATAATCTATCGAATAAATCAAATAGAGTATAGATTAAATATTAAAAAACATAAAGAATTAAACAAATTAGAAGGAAAAGTGTAATTAGTAATATCAAAGTGTTGACTTAAAACAATCAAAAATAGAATAGCCATAAAACCAAAGTACTTTTAAAGCAAATTCAAACTAATTCACCTTTTAGCTCATGAATTAAAACTCAATAAGGGTTGATAATTGTTGTTTTGCTTTTGCATTTAATAAAGATTAATCTATTGTTTTAGCTGGATGTAAATAGCATATTAAAGTATTTGAAAATCAATAAGGAAAATTGAATCAAGTTTAATTATTGAGTAAGCATACAGATGATGTACATACTTTAAATTTTATGAAAAAGACAAATAATTTTGTATCTGGAAGTAGCGACAATTCAATTATAATATGGTAGGTGATTGGAAATAATTAATGGAATTGTTAATAAATATTAAATGGTAATTCAAATTCGATAGATTGTTTATTGATAAATAATACTGATGATTTAATAATATCAGGTAGTTATGATAAAACAATCAAATTTTGGATTAAATATAATTAATGGATATGTTAATAAACCATTAGTGATCTTGGTTTTGTATATTCATTAAGTTTAAATGAATAATAAAATAAATTGATATCTTGTTCAAGGGATTCATAAATATTAATAATAGAATAGTCTAAGTTGGATAAATACTGGAGTGTTACATAAAAGATAAAAGTTGATGTATATGGATAACGATTATGTTTTATTAATGATAACTTATTTACATTCTAACCTTATTGTAAAGATTAAATGCATATATATGAATTGGATATTAATAATAAATAGTATAACAAAATTAAACAAATTGAAGTAAAGTTTGATTCATATATATGTGATTGTTTATTTCCATAATAATACATAAAATCAAAAAGCATACTTGTGAATAAGACTGGCAAGAAAGTGAATTTAATGAGAAAGAAACAAAATGGGGATTTTATTATTTAATAATGTATTTAATTTGGTAGTTATAATATTTATGGACAATTAAGTGATGATGGAGAGTATTTAATCACTTGGGATTCAGGATCTAAAGAGATCTAAATAAGAAGGTATAAGGAATAATGAATATTATAATATACAAATTATGAAATATCTTAGAATATTTAAATTATATGTAATATTCAATATCTATATATATTATAAAAGTGTTGCATTTACTTAAATTTAATCAAATATTGGTGATTTTAGTTATTTACAATTATGGAGTGATAATTATTGAAATGATATTATATCGAATGAAATTCTCTAGATAATAAAAAAATAACTTAAGAAGTATCATTAAAAATAATAATATCATAGTTTTTGAAAGCAGAATATCTGGGAAAATGATAAAATTATTAGACTGACAAAAAGGGATAAAATTCAATCTTACAATGAGAAAATTGTTAAAAAAGAAACTCAAAAATATTTTTTTTTAAATTCAGCCCTACTTCATTTCTTTTAAAGATGAGATACTCAAAATTACATTTTATGGTGAAGCTATTTTATTGTAAAAGTAGGGATATAATTTTATATTTAAAAAATAGAAACTAACAGTATTTTTTTAATATCAGTTTTATTACCTAAGAAGTTATTTGGACAATTGATAAGATGATCAACATCTTTATAAATGATGAAGGTAATTAAATTAAACTAAAGAAATATATGAGGAGGTTCAGGTTAAATTCCAAATTTTACGATCAAGAATATACTCAACCAATAATTTGGTTTAGACACTAAATTATGTTGAAATTAAAATGATTTAAAAAGTTTTTAATTGAAGCTTTTACCAAGAAACTACTAAAGTAATAAAAGATTCCACTTATGCTATTAAATAAAGACATCAACAAAATTAAATGGATTATTAAATATTTAATTTATCATCGACATCGGCTAAAGTTAAAAGCTATTTGATTTTGCCCCTCTATTTTCTGATAACCAAAGTATAAGAATTTCTTACAGAATAGTGAACACTGATAGATAATTTAAAAGAATCAGATTAAAGGATTATCTGAAGATAAATAGAAATTCAATAATACAATAGAAAGTGTTATAAAAATAGTAAAAAGGCTGGTTTTAGATAGATGTAATTTTATTTATATAATATGTGATAATTGATGTTATCAGAATTAGAATTATGAATTGAAGAAAAGGAAATTAAACTTGGAGATAATCATATTATTGTAACAAAGAATGTGGAAGCATCTAATTGCAACTTTAGATAATTAAGTGTACATCTGAATGGATCTTTTAATAAAGTAGAAAATAAAGAATCTGAAATTCATCAAATAAATGATCCCTCTTAGTGCGATTTCCTAGTTGATTGAAATGGATAACTATAGTTCAAATCAAAATAGACATTTAAGCAATATTAATAAATATGGATCTGTTTTAAAAGGGTAATATTTACAAATTAGACTGCCGATTGAGCACTTCTATAAAACGGAAAAACTAAAATCAATCCAGAAATATTCTTAAATGACTTATCCTATTTAACATTTGTATATTTTCAAATAGAAATTAGTTTAGGAAAATTATGATAAAACTTTACTAATTTTTTCACTATGATGTAATTGCTGAAATTATTTTAGGTAGAAAACGATCAACTTCAAGAACAATCTAAAAACTTAATATATTGTTATATTCCTTCTGTTTTTTGCTAACTATATGTTGATTAGGTTAGCATATTAAACTATATAGAAAAAGGGCAAAACTAATAATTCTGAATAAACAGATCAACACGATTATTTATAAAGGAATTATATAAGATTATTGAAATATTCACAAAGCATTCTATTCCGAATATCAATTTAGGAATTAATATTGATTCTGTATAAACACTGTTCCTTAAAGTGTAGGTTTAATTAATCCAATTTTTTTTTTAAGTGTAGATATTCATTAGACTATTTTAGATCATAAGTAATTTAGTTGAGATTACTTAATTTTTCAATAAATATTGAATAGGAATTAGAAATTGTATATTTAAAGGAAAATAAAAGCAACATAAAAATGATGTTGATAAAATGTATTGGTAAATATTTTAAGCCGAATAACTCTAAGCAATGATATTACTTCAAATTTTCATTTATTTATGGAACTTTTAAAGAAATATAACAAACCAAAACAGCAATAAAAAACTAAAAATAATAACTATATAAACACTTAATAAGGATCTAACTTATATAATATAGAATTAAATTAAATAAATTGCGAGGAAGAATCATAAAATATTCCCTAGTTATTTACTATTTTGTCCTAATATTTTTATAAATATACTCTTATTCATTAAAATTAATATCACGATCAGATATTTTAGACTTTTCAATTAGAGCTTTCATCAGTACTAAAAAGTCTTATTTCTTTTTAAAATTTTATGAGAAATTTATCGGGCTTTGAAAAATAATAGTATTGGAGACTAAGAATATGTAATTGGTTTTTCCAATATTTATTAATACATTAATATTTTATTTATTATTTAATTATATTGTTTAAATGTTAACATGTTGTTTCACAAAAGAATATTTTTAAGCATAATCTTTATAAGTGTTCTTTAATTCATTAACTGTTAGATAACTTGTATCTATAATCAGAGACTAAATTAATTCAGAAAGACTTATAATGGTTGGATGTGTACAAATTAATTTTTTAATAATTTACCAGGGCTCAAACAACCAATTTTTGCTTTTTTAATATTTGATATTTCTTAATCCTCTTAGCTTATCACAATTGTCTTTCCATCTTCAATTCCTTTTTAATATTTTTTTTGGCCTCTTCTAACTCTTTTATTACTCCATAAACTTTCTAATCTCCAAGTTCAACAATCATTTTTAGACACAGCTGAATTTTAATCTATTTTAAATAAGTATTCTAATTAACTTTGATCTTTATTTTATTTAGTTGAATAGATTTGGCAAATTTGTACTGCTGCTAAACCAGGTTAAATATGAATAGTATATTAAACTTATTTCAATTCAATAGATGTTTTTGCCATACTATCATAACAAATTATCATAGAAATATATATCTTTACAATTGATAAACTAAAAATTAAATATTATAACTATTAACTATAACCTTTAAAAGGAATGGTGTTTTATTAAGTTACCTTATTTCATTAAATAATGTTTCACATTTTCTTTTAAGTTCTGCTTCATACTCTCCAGTAAAATTTTGTAAAGCATTAAGATATAATTTAGTTTCATTTAAATTTAAATTAATATATATATTATAATTACTCCCTAAATTATACTGAGTATAGATTTTTATATACTGTGGAAATTATGGACTTACCTATCTTTAGAGGTTAAGATAAAGTGATGAACTGATAAACAAAAAAAATTTAACATTATTAGATATTGGTTATAATTATAATTTTGTTGATGATAACTTTCACTAAAAGTCTTCTAAAATGCAACTTCCTTTGGATTTAAAAAAGTTTCTTAAATCAATGCCTTGATGATTGATGAATTCTCCTTTTAGAATAAGAGCTCCTTATGCTTAAAATATTGTGGATTAGGATATAAAGAGTATAGTAATGTAATTGGAGACTAACAATATAAAATTATTAATATTAGCTTCTGATATAGGACTATTTTATTGTAGTGGAATTATAAATTATATTAAAAGATCTTTGTAACTTTTATCATAGGATTTAATTTCTTATCCTGTTTTGACATCCCAAAGACGGATAGACTTATCACTACTACCAGAGGCTAATGTATTTCCATCAGGAGAGAAGCAGACTGAGTTTGCAGGTCCACTATGACCATCCGATTAGGCTTTATATTATCCTGTTTTGACAATCCAAAGACGTATAGAGTTATCATAACTTCCAGATGCTAATATGTTTCCATCAGGGGAGAAACATACTGACCAGACATAATGAGTATGACCATCTAACTTGGCTTTTTATTATCCGGTTTTGACATCCCAGAGACGGATAGACTAATCTACACTACCAGAAGCTAATGTATTTCCATCAGGAGAGAAACAGACTGATCTAACAGTATCACAATGACCGTTTAATTTTGCTTTTTATTATCCTGTTTTGACATCCCAAAGATGGATAGACTTATCACAACTACCAGAGGCTAAAGAATTTCCATCAGGAGAGAAACAGACTGAGTAGACAAATCCACTATGACCATCTAATTTGGCTTTTTATTATCCTGTTATGATATCCCATAGATCGATAGAGTAATAACCACTACCAGAAGCTAATGTATTTCCATCAGGAGAGAAACAGACTGAGTAGACAGATCCACTATTACCATCTAATTTGGCTTTTTATTATCCGGTTTTGACATCCCAAAGACGGATAGAGTTATCAATACTACAAAATGCAAATGTAGTTCCATCAGAAGTGAAACAGACTTAGTTGATTATTTAATTACGACCAAATATTTTAACTTTTTTCTTTCTTGCTTTAGAATCCCATAAATAGACAGTCTTGTCATCACCACCAGATGCTAAAGTGTTTCCATCAGGAGAGAAACATACTGATCTAACATAATCACTATGACCGTCTAATTTTGCTGTTTATTATCCTGTTTTGACATCCCAAACACGGATCGACTTATCTAGACTTCCAGAAACTAATGTTTTTCCATTAGGAGAGAAACAAACTGATACAACACCATTAGTATGGCCATTTAATTTATTCAATTCATGGATTCTTAAGTCTTTCCATTTACAATTAAATAATAATGCTCCATTTAAGTTTATTCCACTTATGTTGATATTATTAAATTATGATCCACTTAAATTGCACTTAACAAAATTAGCTCCCATTAAAGAACAATTTTAGATTTTTATGTTTTCAAAATTTTTGATTCTAAGATCTACCTACATCTAAACTAATAAATGTAATGAATTAGACCCACCCTATATTAAAGTTTCATCAACAGATGTGAGATGAACTAAAAATTACAGAAATTAAATTATTCTTCTATTATCCTTGATGCTGTTTATAAGACTTAATTTGGATTCTTCATTTTCTTCAGAGGAAAAGTCTTTCTAATTAAAGTCATGATCTTTTAATTTTTTTAAGATATCTGCAATTTAGTTAATGTCATTTCCAATAGCAGACAATTTTTATTTATCACGTTGTTTTAAAATCTCTCCTTGTAGTAAAATTTATGATTCTAATTGCCTTTGATTCCCAATGTCTGATAGAAATCCAATGCAGTCTTGCACTTTTTCCTTTTTTAATATTTCTAATATGACACCAAACATTTGCTCATCTACAATTTTGACTTTAGCAAAGATGTCAGCTAGAGTTTCCTTCTGTTTAAAAGAGCTCTGCATTCTCTTTTTTATTTTTAATAATGAATTTCTATTACTCTTACTTAAAGTTATATGCTGCAAAATCAATTAAAAGCATTTTGTGCATTTCAGTAAAATAGAAGTTCAGACTTAGTGCAGATTTTACATTGATAATAATTGAGGTTAATTAAGCTATAAAGAAATCATTTCAAAATATTCATTACTTTCTTCATAAATAATATGGAAAAATTAATTTTTATATGAATAATTTAATTTATATTTAACTTGAGTTATATAATTCAGCAATTCATTTTTCTTTTTCTATTATATAATTATTTAAAGTACAAATAATTGTAATTTATAAGCAACTGTTTAGAGATTAGAATATGTTTTATTATTGTAATCAGATTTGATTTATAGTTGTGTTATTCTTCTTTAATATTCGATTTTAGATTTTGGTAAATAATATAATAGGAAATGAGCATACATAAATCAATTTTATATAGGGATTATTATTCATATTTATGTTTCTGTTTGGTGGATTTTTTTCAGATTTTTAAATGTTCAAAACTTAGTGTGACTCCTCAGGTATACGTTGACTCCTCTCCAGGAAAATTGTGAGCAAATATTTTTAAACTTTTTTATAAAATCCAAAGAGGGGGTATAGTAAAAAAGTGAGGATGTATTTTTGAAAAATTATATCCACTTTTTTTGATGTAATGAGATAAGATGAAACCTTAAAGTATTATAATTTTTGTATACTAAATGATGTGTGATATATTATGATTTCAATGTACTGAGACTATTTTAAAATATTAAATAAAAAAACTTTTAATTTATTAATTTATTCAAATTTAATGAAACTTCAACTAATTTAAATTAATAAGTGTTCTTTTGTTATTGAAATGATTATAGTTTTTCTTTTTTTGAAACTAAGTTATCCTTTAGTTATTGATTTATTAAGAGTCTATTATAAAAAATACAAAACCTTGCTCCTAAATAATTTATACGAAGCATTGAAAATAATAAATTGCCATTTAAGTCTAACTCTTTATGTAAATAAAAAATTAAATTAAATGAAGTAACTAGAATAAAAATTAAAAACAAATTTAATTGAATATTTATTTTAAATATCAAAATTTTAATTAGAATCATAAAATCACTAATATTATTATTATCAAGATCTCTCGTGAATTAATTTAATTCATAATCTACATTAAGACTAGCAAGGTTAGGTATTGATTATAATGCATTAAAGATTATTAGATCATAAACAAACTCAAATCAACATTTTTTATTTATCGATTTATGTACATAATAAATATATAGAGATTAGTTTAGAAAGAATAATAATTATTTTTTCAAAATCTAAAAAAAACTTATAAAAAATTCCTAAAATCTCTGATTTACTATGTTTCAAATTATAATTATATCCCATCTGTAGCTATTTATCTATTCATAATCATATGTTAACGATCTTTATGATTTTTGATTCATTATAAATCGATTATTAAGCATATTTTTAAGAATAAATTATAAATAGTTGTAAAGGTATATATTTCAAATATATCACAATATAAATTAAATGAATATAAATAAAAAGAAAGTTTAGGTATCATAATATGTAATAATCTAAATTTTAAATAAAGGATAGATTTATTAATTTATCTTATTTTTAAACTATTTATTTACATAATATATTGTAGAAGTTAATTTAATAAGAAAATCATATTTAAAGTAATTAATTATTAAATTAATGAAGCAGTTTAATTTTTCTTTTTTTTAAACTTAAAATTCATTTCGTCTAATTTAGAAATTACTAAGTAATGATTTTAAATTGATTTTTGAATAAATTTTTTAACCAGATTGTGCAATTTTTAAATACACTTAAATAATGGTCAAAAACTTCCTTGGTATGTAACTAGTTGGTGTTTATTCATTAAAATAATTCCTATGTGAGTTAAAAAGATGTTAATTATTTACTATTAGTAGGAGATTTAATAATTGATGCTTTTAGTGTTAAAAAATCAAATGTGCTTTTTGGTATAGTAGTTATTCTTTGTAAATGTATGCTAATATTTATAACCTCATTTAGTTTTGTGCTTAATTTCTGTATTTTTAAGTAATGATCATTGTTAGATTTATTAAAGGAATATTTGAATCTAGGAGATTTGTCACAGAAAGTTATTACATTAGTAAATGGTTTAAAGATAAAGAAAATTCTTTTTTTTGCATATGGATAATTATTTATGAATATAGCATCGATACTGCTCTTTCCAGAATTAGATGAAAATTTTATTTTTATTACAATTTTAACTTTCACTTAAATAAACAGATTTAGTGATTTGAGAAATAAAGTAGAAGATTAAAAACTGGTAAGTATTGAACTAAGACAAATCAAAAAATTTTGTTTAGATCCTTATATTACATTAATAAGTAGTGCAAAAATGCTATTCAGTATTCTTTATCTTCAGTGATTATTCTGTTGAAATTTTTAAGCAAAAGTAACTTAAGAGGGTAATAATTAGAATGATGAATGACAATAATTATGACATTGTAATATTTTTTATATTCTACAAATGAATTTTGTCTAGAAAATCGCTTAAATCTGTTTAGAATAATAAAAAGAAAAAAAATATTCTTATGGAATTTCATATATTTTGTATTAATTTTCCATCTTGTTTCATCTGACTTTAAATTATTTCATCACAAATTAGTGGACTTTATGATTATAAGAATTTAATCAATAAATCTAAATTTGAAGTCCATAATTTTTAAGTATATGACAGAAAAACAATTTCAATTTTTTATAATAAAAAACATTTCAATAGAGAAGCAATGATTTAATTTATTTCTTCTTTGAATAGCTAATTCAAATACTCTCAGTTTAATCTATTACTTTAGTTTGGAAATAATTAAGCCATCGTTATGCTACTATACAGATAAAAAAAATATCAGGGAATTCAGGAGAGACTAGGGCATAATGATAATTCAGTGACAATTACATGGGAATATTTTAGATTAAATGTTGAACCTTTATAAGCATATTAAGCTATTAAGAACTATTTATTATATTGCTGTTCATTAAAGATTAACAGACATAATTTTTATTATAAATACAAAAAATCAGTATGTGAATTAATGCAATCCATAATTTAATGATAGTGTAAACTGGAAACGTGTTGATATTTGTCTGATGAAAATATAACAACTTCTGGATTAAATATTCTTAATTATATTTTTGAAAAAGTAGCATTTTCTTCAATAACTTGCTTGTTTAATTAATATTACTTCTGAAGAAATAATGTAAACTTAATGAAGCAATTTTTTAGATTGCTTAACCTAATAGTATTACGATTATTGTGCTTCAGAATGTGAAACTGATTACTCAACATCCTGTACAAGATTTCTATACGGAACTAAATGTTTTATTACAAGAATCGGAATACAAAATAATTTGTTAAGAGATGAATTAATTTTGTCGAAAATTTTTTTTTAATCATAGAATCATGCTACACAAAGATTATGCAATAAAAAATGGGATGCCCTTTGGGAATCTATAATGAATAATATCTAAAAAATTGATAGCTTTTACATCTGGTGTGCATCATGCGTTAATGGAAATTAATATAGATGTATTACTTGTTCATTCGGCTACTTTTTAAATAGATGGAAAACCTGTATCAATTTTTGTACTAACAAACCTTACTTCGTTATGTTCATTCGATAGAGCCCTTAGGTAACTTATAAATGAAATTCTATAGTGGATCACTTTGACTGATGATATTATTATTCAAATATTTGTTAGACCTACCCAGATTAATTAATTTACAGTAGTTATCCCGATCCATGTTCAGAATGTTTTGGGGTTCAAGTTAATGAGTTTAATGAAATTGATCTTGGTTATTGTAGAAATTCAACAATATGAATATTCAGTTTGCCCTGATTTTAAGCCTTATCCAAATTTATCTTTTAAAACAATTGCGGCTAATTTTCAAGACTACTTATACTTGAGTTAAAATTATTGCTTTATTGACCTTCACTTTTATACTCTTATAAATTAGATGGTAAAAAAGTAGATTACTGCTATAAAAATCTTACTTATAGGATTATTAATGCTATGGANTTAAAGATTAACAGACATAATTTTTATTATAAATACAAAAAATCAGTATGTGAATTAATGCAATCCATAATTTAATGATAGTGTAAACTGGAAACGTGTTGATATTTGTCTGATGAAAATATAACAACTTCTGGATTAAATATTCTTAATTATATTTTTGAAAAAGTAGCATTTTCTTCAATAACTTGCTTGTTTAATTAATATTACTTCTGAAGAAATAATGTAAACTTAATGAAGCAATTTTTTAGATTGCTTAACCTAATAGTATTACGATTATTGTGCTTCAGAATGTGAAACTGATTACTCAACATCCTGTACAAGATTTCTATACGGAACTAAATGTTTTATTACAAGAATCGGAATACAAAATAATTTGTTAAGAGATGAATTAATTTTGTCGAAAATTTTTTTTTAATCATAGAATCATGCTACACAAAGATTATGCAATAAAAAATGGGATGCCCTTTGGGAATCTATAATGAATAATATCTAAAAAATTGATAGCTTTTACATCTGGTGTGCATCATGCGTTAATGGAAATTAATATAGATGTATTACTTGTTCATTCGGCTACTTTTTAAATAGATGGAAAACCTGTATCAATTTTTGTACTAACAAACCTTACTTCGTTATGTTCATTCGATAGAGCCCTTAGGTAACTTATAAATGAAATTCTATAGTGGATCACTTTGACTGATGATATTATTATTCAAATATTTGTTAGACCTACCCAGATTAATTAATTTACAGTAGTTATCCCGATCCATGTTCAGAATGTTTTGGGGTTCAAGTTAATGAGTTTAATGAAATTGATCTTGGTTATTGTAGAAATTCAACAATATGAATATTCAGTTTGCCCTGATTTTAAGCCTTATCCAAATTTATCTTTTAAAACAATTGCGGCTAATTTTCAAGACTACTTATACTTGAGTTAAAATTATTGCTTTATTGACCTTCACTTTTATACTCTTATAAATTAGATGGTAAAAAAGTAGATTACTGCTATAAAAATCTTACTTATAGGATTATTAATGCTATGGATGCAATTCTTTATGTAAAGAATGTTTAGATCTAATAATGGCAATTAATTTAATTTAAACTCTCTTACTTTTGAATATATATACTTGTTTAGATATTATCCTATGTTTTATAATTTAACCTAATATGTAAATAAAGATGCATATTTTGTTCATTTATGATACAAGAATTTAATTTAAAAAATAATTGAGATTCTGGAAGATATTATCATCTAGATGGTAAATATTGTTAATTTTATAATCCTGGATTTTGCTCGTTATACTTTGGCATCAGTTTGTTAAATTTGTGATTCATGATGTATAATTTGTATTGAGCCTTCAGGTAATGATTTTATCACTTGCTAAGATGGATATTATTTGGATAATTAAGTTTATACATAAACACATCCTATTGTATTTGATGAAATCAAAAAAAATTGTGTCCTTATGATTACTAATAATATTTATATTAAGGATAAAATAAAAGTTTTGCAGTACCTACCAACATTAATAATTGCGTTAGTATATGCCGGCTATTAATTTTTTAATCTAAAATTTCTTGATTCAGAAATGCAATTCTTTAGTGTTTACTAGATGTACCCTTGAAACATATTTAACTTATGGATTATGTAAGAATTATTGCCCTAATTATTATTAAAATAATCTTAATAATGAATTTTTTTAATTAAGTCCCAAAAACTTATTTTTATAATGCTCATTGTTATTCACAATCTCCATTTAGTACTTATTAATATAAAAATGATTTTTTTTGATATGACCTCCTTTAACAACATTATTCGATAGTAAATGTGTAGAATTTCCTGAAAGATGTTTCATATATTTGAATGAATATACATGCTCAAAATTTATAATGGCCTTTTGAAAATACGATTTATGGCTAATCTATATGTCTATTTTTAAATTCTTCTGTATATTTTGAATGATATAACAAACTATTAATGTAACAAAAATTGTGGATCTTAATAATTTTTGAGGAAAAAAATCTGGTTAAGGTGTTTAGAATTGTTTAGGCATTGTTGATATTAATAAACTGACTAATAATATAGTATGCAAAAGCCAAAAAAATAAACTCGATATAAGCAAAATAGCAGATATTTTTTGGATAAAACAACAATTTATAGAAGCACAAGCATTTATATGTTCTACTTTCTTTCGAGAATTCTAATAAATAAGTTTTATATGAAGATATTCAACAAAGTCTCATTTTTATGGTTTTGATTATTTAATACATTCCATTGATGGAGAGGTACCAGGTTTTGTAATCGAAGAAGCTAACTCAAAAATAAGCTGTAGACCCTTTAAAACCTCAGATTAAATAATTAATTATTTTAATTTCCTCTCTTTGATATAGCTTTTTTATTAGAATGAGTTCTTTTAAGTTTTTAAAGCAGCCAATTATAAACAATTTTCTTGAACTTTTTCAAACGCTAAATGGTAACAATAATCATACTTTTTCAGAATAAATTGTAAAGTTTAGTTACTGAAAATTTTCCTTAAAAAATTATCAGATTGGTAGTATAATTTTCAGTAGATTAAAACATTAATCATCTTGTCTATATCACTTTGTAATGAAGATTACTTAAATTTTGAGTTAAAATTAATTCTAAATTTTAAATAATTTAATTCTAACTTCTAATGTCAAATGACAATAAGAAGATTTGAAAAGCCAAAATTAATATTTGTTTCTCTCTTATAAATTCATAAAATTTAGATTCATAAATTATTGAACTTAAAGTATTTCTTATTTTCAAAATAAGCAACCTTTATCTACAAATTTGTACAAATCCTAATCATTAAAATTGAAATATCATTTTTATTGATCCATAAACTATAAATTCTACTAGATAACTAATGCAAAAATGAAATAAATGGCAATATTTTTGTTTGAATAATTAAGGCACAAATCAAAAATGATTGAAAGTTTTAAAGATAGTTTCATTATTTATTAATGAGTTTTGTTTTATTCTCATCTGTGGTGGAGAACATCTTTTAAGTTTTAATCCATCAAATAAGCAATCAATTTAATTAAAAAGTCTGTTTAAGATGGATTATCAAATTTTTTATTTTTTCAATTCTCATCACCAAAATTTATCTGAATGGCCATAGGATTGGTGATTTTTAAAGAAGAAGTAAATCTTTGTAAATAGCAAAGAAATAATGAGAATTTAAATAAAATGAATGATATTAATTAATTATATTAATTTAAAATATAATTTTTATTTTTTTATTTCAAATTTTATCATTCAAAAATAGATTTTGATAATTTTAAATGCACTCTATTTTGATATTTTAATAATTAAGTCCTTTCTTTTATAAATAATATATGGCTTTATTATAAATTAATTACCAACATCTCTTTAAATCTTAACAAAAGATTTCCAAATAAAAAAGAGAAATAACTGTTGCCCAACATGAATCTTCTAATTTATATTTATTATTTATTTTGTATAACTTTAGTTATTCTTCAATATGAATTTCTATAAGGAAACTACCATTTGCTTATACACATTCAATTAAGTCTTAATATGATAATATATTTTAATCCTCATAAAGTATTTTTGGCTATAAAACACATTAAATACTTTGTTTAGGAAGAAATTTTTTCTGTTATTTGTTGTATTAATCTAAGAATTAGGATGAGATGATGAGGTTATTTTAATCTTCTTCTTTTACTTTTATTAAACGTATTGGATCTAACATTAGTTCTTCAGAGTTTCTACCATTTTCATTATTTTCCTAATTCATAATTGGAATAACCATGTCTAAAGGTTAATTTATCATATCTACACAGTAATCTAGACATATTGATATTCATTATTACCTTAAAGCTGAAATTTCGTTTCTGAAATATTTTCGACTCTTTTTCTAATGATGAGCTTTTTCTTTATTAGTGCTTTAAGCTTTTTTTCATTTTAGCAGACCTCACAAATAAATGCTGTGCTCGAACACAAAATCTGATTTTATATTGACAAATTGATTATATCCATCTCTGTAAGGGTTTTTTAATTTATCAAAATCATATCCATTTGTTTAGCATTTTAAGAAATTGAGTTTTCATAATATATTATGAGCCTTTGAGCAGCTATTTTATGGAAATATTCATTTTCTTTCGAACTTTTTAGATTCATCTTAACATCGAAAGTGATTTATTTATTCATTTATGGGTCATAACAATTAATCTTGAATTCTAAGTTATCCTTTTTATGTTTATTTGAAAATAAAATTTGTAAAGTTAATTCTTGATTTTTCTTCAAATAAGTTATTGATTTTGGATCAGGAATAATTTAAGATACCTAGTCAATATTATGTATTAATGAAAATCCCATCAAATAACTATTTAGGGAATCTTCTAATAAATCAATAACTTTCAAATTCATATCATCCTTATGTCTTACTAATTAGCATTTCCCATTTCCAACTTCTGCTATTCTTTAGACTAAATAATCACAGCTACCTTTCCCAATACCTAATGTATAAATTCGAGTTTCAGGTCTTTTATTTTAAGATACTAATTGAATGATCTCTTCAGGAGAATCCTTTCCATCAGTAAGTAAAAAAGCATTCAGAATTTCTGGACTGTGTTTATTCTTTAAATAATTTTCATCATAAATGCCTTATTCCAATGCATTATATATATCAGTTCCACGCAAATCCGCATCCATTTCTTTAACTTAATTTATTGCATAATCTAAAGTTGTTTAATTATATGTTTGTGCTTAATCGAACATTTTTTTTACTTGACTACCAAATGAAATTATGTTAAACAAACAATCTTCAGGAAGGCTCTTTAAAAATAATATCAACGCTTGTTTTGCTCTTTTAATTCTTTTGCGTCTCATTGAACGACTTCGATCAATAAAAAATAGAAAAATACCTCTTTATATTTATGTCTGTTAAGGTAAATTTAAACCATTTATATAAGATTGATAAGCATCATCTATTGGGAATTCATTGAATTTTGGAATGAGGGTTAAAGTAGCGCAATATTTAATATGTTATAAAGCATCATTATTAGTATGGCTAAGTATTGCACAAGGGTCATTAATATGTTATGATGAAAATAATAATTCAAACCTTTTATTCGGTTTGAAATTTTCTGGATCATCTATATCTAAGGAAATATTTAACTGGTCTTATGGATATTATAAACTAACTTATTTCTCTTTCATATTAATTTTAGAATGAAACAATATCGAGTGTGTTGGAGACTTAACATATGTAATAGGTTTTCCCATATTAATTACTATGGAAATATTTTATTTGTAATTTAATTTCATTGTCGAAATGTAAACGTTCTCTTAAATAAAAGAGAATAGTTCAGCATACCCATCATCAGTATTTTATAATTCATTAATTGCTAAATAATTTGTATCTATCATTGGTTACAATTCTAATTTCCAAAATTAATTAAGAAACACTTTTAATGGTTAGATGTATTCAAACTAAATTTTTAATGATTTACCAGGATTCAAACAACCAATTTTTACTTTTTTTATATTCGGTATTTTTTAATCTTCTTCACAAAATATCATAGTCTTTCCTGCTTATATTCCCTTTTTATAATCTTATTTTGCTTCCTCTAATTCTTTTACTATTCCATAGAGCTTTTTATCGCCAAGTTCAACTATCATCTTAGTTACAGCAGAATTATGGTCTATTGTAAATAAGTATTCTAATTCATATTGATCCATTTGTTATTCTGTTGAATACATTTGATTTATTTCCACAACTGCTAAACCAGGTTATATATTAACAGTATATTAAACCTATTTTAATTAAACAGGTAATCCCGTTTTACTATTATAACAAATCATTATCAGAGGTGCTGACCTTTATACATCTCTGGTTTAAAAATTATTTTACAGAAAGTCTAATTAAGGATTAAACATTAAGTTTTTATATTGTTAATAATAATGAAAATATCACATGCTGAAGAATAATATTTAAATGTAAATCCATTCATATTTTTTCAGAATTTAATTATAAAAGAATTAAAAAAATTACATAATTTGAAAAAAGGAATATTTGTATATTTTGCAAGGATGAGTTTTTATATAATTCAAGGCATCGTAGTTTTTAGGAACAAATAATGGCCTAATTTTAACGAATTATCATTATAATTATAATGAGAATTATGATAATTAATAAATTTGAATCTAAATAAATCTCAAAAATTCTTATTCTTAAGGACTCTTTTTATATAAATAATAATTTTATGATTATGATATATATAAAAATAGATTTAATAAAATTAAACATATTTGTTTCATTTTTTGTCAATTTTAAAATTATTTAAATTAGTTATTAAAATTTAACCTTAAACCATCATTTTTAATATAATAAGTTAAAAATATATTTTTACATTTCATTTATGTTGTTAGTGCTGTTGGATGAACACTAAAAATGGTTTGAAATTCAATTTATATTAGAACTATTCATAAATATTAAAAATATTATGTAAAATTATTGAACAATTCACCATTTATATTTGAATAATATCTTACCAAAACTAACTTAATAAGATCTTATTGAAAATTGTAAATAGTTGATCAAAAGCAAGTTGAGTATTAGTTATAGAGATTGTTATCCAATCAATGAAAATAGATTAACTTTACACAATTATTAAGTCAGCTGTTATTACTACAATCAATATTCCTTAAAATAATAAATAACTTGGAAGAAATTCCTATAATTATGAAGAAAATGAATAATTTTTCTCATATTCTATTATGATTTTGAGAATATTTAACTACATTAAGAAAAAATATCATAAAGTATTAGTTTCTACTTATTTTTGTATACCATGCAAAGTTTATTCAATAAGAAATAAAATCCGATAATCAAAGCAAAAAATAAATTCTCAGATTTATGACATTTAACTTTTACTTGAAGTACAATAATTAATCCAAATAATTTTATTCATAAATAAATATCCAGTTCTATTTGTTAGTAAAGGTATGAAAAAACTTTTGATGAAGTAATGAGAGCCAATATATGCAGTTATTAGAGATTAAAAGTATATATTTTTGAGATCTTAATAATAAGTATTAAATTGTTGAATATAAATAGATAATAATATAAATAAGTAAGATTTTAGATATTGGGAAACTAAAATCTATTGAGCTTTTACATTATCTTGTATATTTATATTGAAAATCATCAAGCTTTTGTTATGAGGCTAAAGATTGAATGAGACTAATTTTAGTAAATCTCTTTATTAAAACAAATTTTATTGCTGAAAATAAATAATTTAACTTCTTTATTAAATAATTTAATGCAAAAAATCTTGAATTAATATGCTTAAGTATGATAAACTTGAGATTATATCACAGCTTATTCTAGTAAAATAAAGAGAAAAGGTATACAACAGCAACACTCTTTAAGTAAAAATAAATTATGGTGTTTCATTAAGTACTTATGACAATTATCATAAAGAAATATATTTAAAGTCAGTAGTGAAAGAATGTGATATGCAAAAGGCTAGAGATGTCAAGATCTTATCAATAGATGAAATAATTAATTTAAATTATTATCTATTTATCGTATTGTTATTTTTGAATACATTAATATATGTTCAAATAGTTTTATCTTGAATTATTGATAATCATTGCTTTAAAGATATCTAATTGCTATTACCTATCTGAATTGCTCTAGCAATATCCATTTTAAATAATCTCATTTGACAGAAACTAAATGAAAATGGATGATGCTAGCTGTTCGGGATATGGTTTGTGGAGTAGATACATTCCATTAAGTAACACCGTTAAAATTGGATGAATTGGAATTCTAGATAGCAATTGCTTTCATTAACATAATGCCTAAGATTAGAATACATAGAAGATTAACTTAATATAATACGAATGTCTTAATTATGGAACGAATACTATAAAGAAATATCTATAATTTATAGATAATAATGGAGTTGATCATATTTATGAGATGCCAATTTAGGAGGGAGCATATGAGTTTGTCTGGTATTTTATTGGATTTGAGATGGTCCCAATTGAAAATCGATTTACTATATATTTTTCTAATCATGAGAAATTGGTTTAAACACATTAGATTTAGATTGAATTTCCATTTTATGATGAAAAATTAAATTTAATTTTTGGAGGAGACTTAAGTGTCAAACATGATCAATAACTTCACAATTCCGAAAATGAAAAATTATCATACTTTCCTGGATAAGTTCTCATTCTTAACTATTATTAAATATCTTAATAGCAATATTGTAATACTGTGATTTCTTTCATCTTGAGCAGTTAAATAGATGAGTGTAGATGTGTACCGAGTTAAAATACTAAAATAAATGATTAAGTGATTTAAAAAAAAGAAGAATTTCTTTTTATTTCTTCAAAAACAAATTGCTAATAATTTTTATTATCAGGTTGGATAAAAATTGATGATATACACACTTTTGTAGATGAATTCGATTATTAATTCATAAAATTGTCAGGAAATTTTTAGGTTACCTAAATGACAGATGATAATTTATCCCCTTTTACTTTAACTTATAAAATATCTTCCAAAGGAAATTAGATGATCATAACTACATATAGTTACACTTTTCCTTCTATTAATATTGATTTTTCAAATAATCCCTATCTAATCAAACAGGCTTTTCATTTAATTGGCGATATTAAACTGTGGCATTATTTATTTGTTAAAAAATAAGAAACAAATATTTATATTTCAATAACTTTTTTTGAATTATATAAATAAGAAAAATTCGAAATTTATGAAGAAGTTAAACAATTTAATTTAGTTTAATTTAAATTGCTTTATGGAAATATTTTATAATCTCATTCAGATTATTTAAAAATTTAGATTGTTGGCTTTTAATTATTTAACTGCCCATAGAAGTCGGTGGAGTAACTAGAATGTCATTCAACTTGCCAGGAATGCGATGGTCCTACAAAAACTGATTGTTTGTCCTGTTTTGAATCCTTAAATAGAAAATACCTCCCAGATTTTAAGGAGTGCATTTGTGAATATGGAACTGTTGATATGGATAACTAATGTATAACTTATGAAAGATTAAATTTAACTATTGTAACTCCAGATGAAGTCACTATGTAAAGTTGTAAGTATGGATATTTCGAATTTGACAATGCTTGTTTTCGATGGTATTTTAGTATTTTTATAAAATTAGTCCATCTACAATTATGGATAATGTTGTCACATGTCTTGAATGTTTATAAAATCCTAAGGAATGGATGAATATGCTTTATTGTGAGACCTCATTATATTCAGATGATGATGGAAATATATCCCAATATATCTATGAGACAGATTTGTGCTATAAATTTGTTGGAAACGACTTAACTTATTATTTATGTGAGGATGAATGTTTAGATTGCTAATTTTTTGAAGAATTTAATTCCATTATCTAATAAAAATAACTATCATCTGATAAATCAATGTTTATCATTGCCTAAATTACTTATTGTCTACCTCCTTATTTTCTTAACTTTGAAAAAATATGTACTCTATGCAATATAGAATTTTGTTTATATTGTTTTAGTTATTTTGGCAATGATTAAACAAAAACAACTCTAAATCAAAAATTTTAGTATTCTATTATTGGTGAAGAAATAAAAACAGGGTGTATATAGTGTATTGATGGTTTCATATATAGTTTTGAAAAAGAATAATGTATTTATAAGAATCCTGCAATCTCAAATTGTTTGAGATCATATCTTACAGCAGAAGGTTAAGAAATTTGTACTGTCTCTTCAATAGATGATTTCAATATTGCTCCAGAAATTATAAATTGTTAAAAACGCATTTTAAAATGCAAATAATGTATATAAACTCCAGAATTGATAATTAAATGCATAATTTGTGAAGATGGATATATGGCCTCTGCATATTCTGGAATTTGTACTGAGTGCTCTTATCAGATTAATTCCAAAATATGTGTTGAATGGAATTAAAAGAATCTAGAACCTTGGAAATGGTTAATTTAAGGTTTTAGAATTTAATTCTTAAAAATTACAAATTTTTATCATGAATTAGTATCAATAATACCAATGTCTTATGTTATCCAATGTTTAGATGGGTACCAAATTATTCTGAATTAGTGCTATTAATATTGTGATGATAATTGTTAAGTATGCAGGAATATGAAAATTGATAATTAACAATAATTTTATTGTTAAAAATGTGATTTGAACTATTTTAAGAAAAATAATCGAGGACATTTTTAAGGAAAATGTATAAATTGCCCTTCATTATGTTAAACGTGTGTATAGAGATCTAATGATCAAATAGAAGTATTATTTTATATATTCTAATAGAAAATAAACCCATTTTTTTAAATAAATGAAGAGAATTCCATTTACACATTAAAATGTATTTAAAAAGTTCCTTTACAAAAAGTTACGATTGATCCAAATTTACAAATTGCTCATTATTGTTTTAATGAAAATTGTGATGATATGTTTGAGTACAATGTACTTAATTTTTATAATTTAGGTTCATTTTTTTTGTAGAACTTTAGAACTTTTGGATTAAGATAGCTATTCAGGCTATTTAGAATAAAAGTTGAATTATAAGTATTTTAATGAAATCGGACTCAAGAGAATCACATTAATACTTTTATTTAACACTATTTGTGAAAACTTTTAAGTAAAAAATTATAGTTTCTTGAATTATATCAGAGAAAAAGTATTTTCCATTTAATAGATCAAATTGAGAATAGAGGGATAACTAAAACCTTTCCTTTTATTAATTTAGTTTAAGATATAATATTTTGATTCTATTAAAATTAATTAAGTAATGTTTCTTATAAGAACTTAATTAAAATTGATATTGAATAACAGAGGATAATCTATAGATTTTAATATTGTAGATACAAGTTTTTATTCTGATCAATCAGATCCTATTCAAATATAAATTTATGGTGATAATTATCGAAATTTTAATTTATAAAATGTTTAATTTTTTGATGTGATAGTTTATAATGCTATCATTTTTTAAATTATGTGTTCTGATGTAGGAGAGATTATTAAGATAAAGGAATTGAAATTGTCAAATTGTATTTTTAACAACACAACTTTGCTAGATTTTCTAAATATGCGTCGACAAATTATTGTTGATAATCTTTCGATAAAGTCTTGTCATTTTTATAATTCATCAATTATCACTTTAAATTTAAACTTAAATTAATTTGCTGATATCATAATAAATAATGTTTATATTTAAGACTCTTTTTTTTAAGAGTCTAGTTTCCTTTACAGCTATGGTAATTCAACTATAACTATTAATAAATTTACTCTAGCCAAAAGTTCAATTTTTAGTTCAAGGATTATATCTTTCAGCAAAGATTTTTATTTTAATGAAATTATATTATAAGAGAATTTTTTCAAAGAAGCATAATTTCTAATCTAATTATCATCAAGTTTTATGAATTCATAGATTTAGATAAATAATTTTACTATTTTCAAAAATCAGGTCTCTAATTTCTCTGCTTTTGTTACCGAGTAAAAATACGAGAGAAATAAAGTTAATTTAAAGTTAGATAATTTTAAATTTGAGTATAATATTCAAGATACTCAAGATTATTATTCATATCTATTTAAAATCAATTGCTAAACCTTGTTAATCAATGATATTGAATTAAAAGGCACGTATAATTTTAGATTTTTCTCTTTAATTGCTATTCCTACAATAAAATTAGAAAATATCATTTATGAAAATTAGTAATAATAAGAGAAAGTGGAAATTACATTCGATTGCTACAAAAATAGTGCAGTACACTCATCGTTATTATTAGTCTCAGGATTCTCTAACATAATATTGCTTTAAATTTAAATTACAAATTAATTCAGCATAGATTAATCAATTATTACTATCTAATCTAATCCTTTGATTAATTTTAATACAGTTGAATCAATACTAATAAGTCATATCTCTTTTATTGGAAATATTTTAGTAAAATAAAATTTAGGAATGTTATTTTCCTTAATTTAAATTTACTCTGAGAAAACTCTAAATATAGCTATATTTAATGTTATTTACAAAGAAAATATATTTCATTAATATTAAGCTGATCCTTCAGAAAATTCGGCCAGTCTTATTCTTATCTAATCAGGATAAAGTAAAATTATGATGACGAATATTATCTGCTCTTACAATGCTTTAACCAATTCTTCCAATTCATTTATTTCCATAAATTCTAATAGCCTTGTTATTAAAGACTTTTAAGCTTTTCATCATAATTACTTTGAAGCTGAATTATGGAATAAATATTATTAAGTATATATTTAAAGTCAATATAATTTAAACTAAATTACTTTAATTATCAAGAATGCATTTAAAATTGAAACTAAAAGTGGAGCTCTTTCTATTACAGCATCAAATGTGAATTTTACTAATGGTTTATTTAGTTATATAATTGCATCAAGTAGCCTAATTTTTAACATCAATTTATAAGGTTAGGGAATTGTGATTATCAAAAATTGTGACATCCTTCATGCTTAGAGTTAATCAATCTCAACATCTAAGGTAGATGGGGCAATTACAATTAATGCTAAAAAGAGCTTATTAACAATTGATATAGAAAATTTAGTGTTAAAAGAAGTTTAAAATACATTATCCTCATCAATATTTTCAATTTATCCATCATCTACTAACAATAGAATATTCTTAAACAAAATTCATGCATACAATTGCTTTTCCCTTTTTAATCAATTTCTATATTTAGAGTTTGATTATAAGAATGTTGCTTAGAATGAAGTATTAATTTAAAATTTACATTTCATTTAAACTGATACTGCATTTATGCTCTACTTATAATCAATTGAAACTGTCAACCCTATTGAAATCTAAAAAATAACTTAAGATAATGCTATAATAAATATAATCGGATGTAAGGTACAGATGAAAGGATTATTTATAGAAGGAATTGTATCATCTGGAATTATAAAAATAATGGATTATAGTTCGATTTTCTTTACTAATTCTTTATTCTAGAATATATCTACTTTTTATCCAGTAAACATATTAGATTTTACTTAAAACAATCTTTTTCATTCAGATTTGCTTCTAAATAACATTTCTATATTAAATGTAAATTCATTTTAATACAATAAATCTAAACTAAATTACTTCGATTTAAATATTCATTTATAACTTAATTAATGTAAATTAATCATTAATGAAGTATTAGAGCCTATATAAGAATTAGTATCAATTAATTAATTTTTTGAAGAAATCTTAGCTAATTCTAATAAAAAAGGCTCCTTAATACATTTGAATAGCATCACAAATCAAACTTAATTGTTACTTAGAAAAATTTAATTTATAAATAATAACTGTTAACATTGTTGGAATGGTTTATTAAATTTTGAATTGACATAAATTAAAGTCATCAAACTTTCTTAATTTGAATGCATTTTGAATTTCATCAAAAAACATGGATGCATTTTAGCAATTTTAGAGAATATCCTAGATAGATCAATAATAATTGATCATTCAAACTTTATTTCAAACCATGGAACTAAAGGAACAGGAGTATAAGTTTAAAATTTATGAGTGATTTTAAAACATTCAAGAATTATTAATAATTTTGCTGATGAAAAAGGTGGAGGAATTTATCTTAATTTAAATTCAAATAGATTCCTTTTATTTTAAACACTAATTTACTAGAATTAAGCATAAGTAGGAGGAGGTGTTTATCTAGAGGGGAACAGCAGTTTGAATGTGGATAATTTTTAATAATCAATTATCTTATTTAATTCTGCTAATTTTTCTTCAAATAATATTAATGAATTGCCCTCACATTTAGCTTTGTAGTTGAATTACCAGGAAATGCATTCTTAGTAATAATAGATTGATAATCAGTTAGTCTAAGTATTATCACTAAATCCTTATAAAATCATATCACAAAATCATGTTGTAAGAACAAATTATTTAACTGTGCCTAGTGGTTAAACTCTATCTAATTATCAACTTTATAATCCTAAACTTTAACAATATATTTCTTACTTTAATGAAATTTCTATAATTTTGAAAAACAGCATGAATGAATAATAATCACTTCACTTAATAAACTCTTCATGCAATTTGATCTAAAAAATTCTTGATATCAAATCCCATTCAATTTAAGATACTAATCGTTTATAAAGTATTGCCTATGATTCAAATTCAAATAAGTTTAAAATGGGATTATCAAAATTCAATTTTGACCCATATTCATAGGATGATAAAATATATGAAATATTTATTGAATGTAAAACTGAATATTAGGATAATGCCTTATTCTATAGAATGAGAGTCAAAAGCTTTTTCTGTTAATTAGGTGAATTTTACATATCTGGTAGTTGCTAAATATGCCAATCAGTTTAAGGATTTTATTCAGTGACTTACAATACTACAAAATGCTCTATTTTTGATAAAACTAAATTTGAGGCTATAACTTCGAATGGAATTTAACTCAAAAAAGGTTATTGGAGGCCAAATTATGTATCTGATTATATTGAACGTTGCTATAAAAATACTGATTAATGTTTAGGCGGTTGGTCTATAGGTGACAATACATGCAATTAGGGATATATTGGAGGTTTGTGTGAGGAGTGTGATAAATTTGATTTAAGAGGAGATGGATAATACTTTAAGAACTAATAATAATTGGAATGTTAATAATGCTAAGAGCTTTCAAAAAGATTAATAGCTTTCTTATTGATATCATTTTGGTAAACTAAATAAATAATACTATTAGGGCGATTTTATCAACTCTACTTACCATCCGAAGCATTGAAAAGTCAAATTAATTATTTACATCGCTTAAATTAAAATAAAAATTTGCAGATATTCTATTCAATCTTGATTAAGGTAAATATAATCTATTAATTTAGATCATGAAAGCATTTTACTTAAATTATTTTTAAATTACTTATGGATATTTTCACTTATCTTTACATTTAACATTAAATTTTCATTCTCTTTAAGCTTTATTAAATAATCTAATGATACTTCTTACTTTATGGCTAATTATTTTGAGTGCTTTTTGTCTAAAATAGAAGGCACTGAATTAATTTACAGCAGAATTATTGTAACTATAGGATTAATATTATCTTAAATATTAATACTTAAAATATTTTCATTATTAACAGACCATAAATATCAAAGCAGAATTATATCAATAACTATGCTTTATTTATATATTTAAAATTACGCATCACTAATAAATTAGTAACATTTATTTCTTAATATTTTTAGATTCTTTTCTATTTTAGCTGTGAGAAGGATTTCATAAATAGACTATATCTAAGGAGATGTATCATTACTATATGGATCGAATACTCACATTAAATGGATATTTGGATTTGTAGTGCCTGGATCTATAATATTAGCATTTATATTACCTTTTTCTATGTTCATCTTCCTTTACTTTAAGAAGGACAAACTTAATAAAATTAAGTATAGAAGATAAATTGGGTATTTATTTAATGAATATACTGGAAAAACTTACTTTTGGGAATGGATTAAACTATGGAAGAAAACAATTATAATAATAATACTGATTTATTTTGAAACTGATATGTTTTTAAAAGCTTCTTTGTTAGGATTGTGTTTATTGATTTATTAATTCTTATCCTAACACTTTAAACCATATATCCTGCAAAGATTTAATATTTTGGACATATAGGCTGGTTAGCTTTGCTCTGGTGGAATATTCCTAGCGGCTGTGAAATATAAATGCGAATATGAAGAAAATTATGTCATATCAGCTTTCATTTAAACCATTATAATATTGATCAGCTTAATATTGAGCTACCCATTTGTTAAAAATATCCTAAAGGTTTATTACAAAAAGTTTAAACCACAGATTTTATCATCCTTGCTTTCCATATTCCTTAAAGCTTAAACTAATTCTAAATATACAAAATATTTATCAACAAATCTAAAACTTATTCGATAGAAAGAAGAGAATGTTAAAATTAATTTTTCAAAATTAAGAAAAGCTTTTTTAAAAAAGAAATATTATGAAAATTAAAAGTAAAGTTTTATCTCATATTAGATTAAATATCAGATTGACTAATAATTTATCAAAAGAATAATAAGTTTGAATTACTGTTTAATATAAGTCAGAAAATTGAATTTTTTAATTTATATTATTGTTGAAAAATGTATGTTATAAATATTAATTAGAAATAATAGAACAATTTTCCAAACTAATATTCTTAATTAATTTTAATAAAATCAAGAATTTCAATATTCCATTATTAATCTTAGTTCCAAATCAAAATGCAAGACTTTCATGTGGGTCAAAAATTTTAGATTGATATCCATTTATCAAATGGATAAATATGATTGCTTTAAACTTAAATCTAAGTAGAAATCATGAGTAAAATCAAGAAAAATCTAAACTAAGAAAAATAAAAAGAAAAAATTTGTTATTAACTTACAGAATCTAAATCAAAGATATCAGGTGTTGATTTTTAATTTCTTTCAGTTTAAATTTAGGATGAGATCTCTTGAATTATAGATTTCTAATAGATGTTTAATTTTTTTTCCTTTTGTTTTTGCTTTTAATAAAATCATATTAGATACAGATTTTTTTCAATTCTTGAATTTTATTTGACCTATCATCGTATTTAATCAAGTAAGCCTATGTCACTCTTGTCTTTTTGTTTTTAAACATTCTCTACTCCTACTCATTTTCTATCCAACTTCGAGCTTATAATTAAAAAAGCTATTGAATAAAAAATTATTTAAATCTTAGATATGAAATATTTTTAAGATTTATATTATAAATTTACTCAATTGATATATATATATATGACTCAATCATCAATATCAATGAAAAATCATTCTTCATTTAAGAGAGATATTAATAAATTAAAACTAACTTAATCATTTGATAATTACTTATCCTAAGCTTTCTTTTTATTATTCATCATAATGTAAATTAAATTTCTAATATAAAAAATATTTATTCATAATTAATTTAAAGAATCCTTTATGTCAAGTTCTTAGTCTATAGTATTTAGTGATTCAGATTACGAGAGATCTCCTATAAAAAAGGTGAATAGTGGAAAAGAAAAAGAGTCTGGGCAAATAAATATGTAATTTAAATAAGATAATAAAATAGTGTTTCACCTAAAGTTCAGGAGGCAAATCCAAAAGTACAGGAAGCAAATCCAAAAGTTCAAGATACTCTTACAGCTAGAGAATATTATAATTAATAACCAAAGAATACAGAAACCCATCGAAGAATAAGTAGCTTATATTATCTAAGAAACTTTTAAAATTGGGTTAAAGCTGTTTTAATAAATGAATATAGTTCAGCACTTAAGCAAAACTTTGCTGATAAAAGAAATGTAATCAAAATAAGCATAATACAAGTTATTAAATGTTTTCGAGATGGGTTGTGGTAAGGGTGGCGATATGTAAAAATGGAGCAAGGCAGGGACTGGACTTTGGTTTGGAATCGATATATCAGGTGAAAGTTTGAAGGAAGCAGAAAGGAGACATAAAACTTAAAAAGAAGATAAGAAAAAATAAATTTAAAAAATATATTTGATGGAAACAAAAGCAGATTTAGATTCTACTTTGTTTAGATCCAGACTACCATAGGATTTATATTTCGACTTTGTTAGTATGTAATTTATGGCAAACTTGTTATTTTCTTCTGAATAAGCTGTTGAAAATATGTTTGAAGTATTTTAAACTTTTATAATTTTTAGAATATTACATGTAGATTGACAAATTAAGGAATTGTATTAATGACAATAACTGATGCAAATGTTTTAGTTAAAAAAATGAGAGAATTTACAGTAAAAGACTATGAAGGTAATTATGTATATTCAAAAAACCAATATTTCTCATTAAAATTTAAGAATCTTTAATTCCCTAAAAATAAACCATTTGGTTAATAATACTATTTTTATTTGGAAGATTCAGTTGGATTTAAAGAAGATAATTAAATTAAATATGTACCAGAATATTTAATCGAATTATAAGCATTTGAATAGAAGGCTAAAGAATATAATCTGGAAATCATTGAAAATTTGAATTTTATTGACTTCTTTGAAAAATATAAATAAAAACACTCTAATTTACTCAAAATTATGGTGAAACCTCCAAGTGATGATTGGTATTTCTTTATATAATTTTAAGGAAAATGCCATTAGATTAATGGGAAATAGCGCACCTTTATAGAGTAGTAGTTTTGAGACATTTGAAAGGTCAAGCATAATCGAAAATTAGAAGACATCCTCATTTAACTGAATTGCCTGATACTGTACTTGAATTAGAGAATGAATGATAATAATAAAAGAATCATAAATTTTAATTTATTTAATCATCTAAATATTTTTGAAAGGTTCTTTAGCAAGTAAGTTATTTTTTTAAACCAGAGAACCTTAACAAACAATTTTATAATTTGAAAAAAGCTTATTTAAAAAATATGGAAATAAATTATAAATCTCTTATAATAACATATTAATTATAAAGAATTATCAAAATTAGAACCTTATAATAATTTTTTATATCTTCAGATAAATATAAATACTATATTCTTATCAAATCTTTAGTATTTTAATTACAAGACTAGAAAATTTAAGTTATCAATAACAATAATTCAATATGTTTTTATTTTCAATAATATATACAAATTTATTAAACTACATCTTTAAATATAATAGAATAAATTTAATAAAAAATTCTTTTTCCATTTTAAATGCAATTAGGAATTAAATTATTTCTCTAATGAAAATTTAAATAAGAGACAATTAATATTATCAAATGATATATCCTCATCTAAGTAAAAAACTACACTTTTTAAATGAAATTAATTTGATGAAAATAATTTAAATAAATTATCTACAAACATCATTCAATATCGTCTTCTTCTAACCTTTCACAATTATGATGTGCTCCATCTTTTAACTCTTAATAATCTTTGATAAGATCAGCTAAATCCTCTCTGCGTTCTGACATTTCTCCAGACTCACAACCTTCTCCAACAAGCCAATGAACAAAGGCTCTTTTAGAAAATATTTGATCATATTTCTTTCCAAGAATTTCAAAGTAATTAAACAAATTTGCATCATTTGAAAGCAGTATACCAGTTTACTTTAATTCTGCAAGTTCTTAAATAACTGTATAATTTTAAGATAAACATTGAAACACATTAGGACTTTCTTAATATTTAATCCTCATCTTTTAAAGAGTTAAATCAGATTAACCAAAAAATTAATTATTCTATTTAGATCGATGTATTATGGATGCACAAAAGTGTTCAGGATTAATTTCTGATTGAAATAACCTTTAAGCTGGTTTTGCTATATATGATATAAGTTATTTTTCATTTAATTCTTAATTGATTGAATCATTGATAGATGCTAAAGGTCCATATGAAGGAATTAAATAATGAACTCTTGGATAGGGACAGAGCCCAGAAAATAATTTGTTATTATCAACCTTACTAAATCTTCTTAAGCCAGTGTAAGAACTAATTAATTAGGATACTAAATTATTTAAGTGAGTATAATCAACATAATCCAAGCCAATCTGAGAATCTATGGATTTATACATTGATTGATTATCCAACATTACAACAGTGTTACAATATTCAGAAGTCATACGATTAGCTAAAACAGCATTATATACATCCATAGTATTATTAGACATTTCTTATGAAGGATATATTAAGAATGCATTTTTTTCAACCTTTACTCCATAATCAACAGATAACCTTTCTAAAAGCAAAGAAGAAAAACCTGATCCTGTTCCGCCGCTTAAAGCAGAAGTAATAATGAATTAATCTATTCTGTCAATGCTTTCCACTTGTTTTCTCACATTATTTAAACTTTTATCTATTATTTCTTTTCCAATTGTATAATGAGCCCTAAAAAAGTTGTTTGCTCCATCTTCCTTCCCTGTAACAAAGGAAGTAGATTTATAAACTATTTGTTTGTTTTTTTTTACTTCATTTACCATTCGATCATCTAAATCAATAAACAGAGTTAATGGATAATTATTACTATCGTTTTCATCATAGATATAATTATTGATATTTGTATCTATTTATTCCTTTTAATAAAGTTTCCATAGTATATCTCCTATCATTACTCCAGCTCCTCCTATATGAAGATGAATAGAAGAACACATTATAATTAAAATTATTAATCTTATAAAAATTAAAATTACTAAAATTTTTGCATGACTGAATAAATTTTGACATTACACATAATAATCAACCACTCATTTTTTAAGATACATCAAAACTATTAAGTGTCTTTATATTGATTTCTTATAAGAAACTTAATAACTTTTTATTAATAAAACTTGGATTCTCTTAATTCAATAAAGTTCTACTAAATTAATAACAAGAGAGACAAGCTATACAATTTTAAATAATTTTATTTACTATTATCCATAAAGAAGCAGATAAAGAATAAAATTTTGAAATCCAATATTGACTTCTTATAATCTGGTTTTATATCATTTTACAAAAATAAAAACCATCCACAGTAAGGACATTAAGTAAGTGAAGTGCATTTAATCACTATATTTCATCTGCTATATAGTATTAGTCAATATGATGTGTTCAGTATTGATGGAATTATTATTAATAACTAAAAAGTATTTATAAAGAAGTTTTGAGCTAGGACTTAACCTTAGAGATTAATACTACAAAACATCACTTTTAGTAATAAAAGATATGATCAAAAAATTTTTAATTTTTTTATTATATGAAATATCAATTTCATTGCATGGTTTTACAATTTTGATTTGACCTTTGATTTTCAGCCTTTTTTTACCATAAAGTTGAAACAAGCTTAACATCCCCCTCAAATTTTCCTAAAAGGGATGGGGTTTTCACCTCCTTAACAACAGATCCGTGTTATTTATCTGAAATGAAAAGGGCAAAGGTCTATGCTTGTGAAATTTCTTCTGAGTTTAATGATGCATAATCAAATCTACCCCTTAGATCAGTGTAACCATCCTTATAGAAATAGCTTTCTCCTGTTTTCTATTTAACATATACTTTCACATAAACTTTGGACAATTATTTTCCATTTAAATCACATACTCTAATTTATCCACTATTTTCCATAATATTAACAATTAATCCATTTGAAGTATAACTTTAGAAGCATTTCTTATGAATACCATTTATTTATATAAATAGATTATCTTTTTAGAGGTTCAATGGGATTTCAATAGCTTTCTTATATATTCTAAAATATAAAATATTAATTACATTCCTGGTTCTTCATTTTCTAATATCACATTAATTACATGATTAGATTCTATAATTGAAAAATCTTTGCTTTTATTTAATTAGAATGGATCAATAGAAAATACTACTTCTTAATTGAAATTATAAAACATGATCGTAGCTTATTTAAGATTTGAATAAGTGAGTAATATTTTAGTTCCATCAATTTCGCATGATAAAGTCTCCTCCTTTAAGGCTAATTACTTTTATGATTAATATTAATTTTTATTTTATCCAACCTCTTTTTAATCATCATCACCATCGAATTCTGCTAATAAATTGGCAATATCATAAAACAGATTTCTCCAATAAATAACTGGATAATTCAAATATTTTTCACATATTCTCCTAGCCTCATGAAAATTAGGGTAACCAACATAAAAATCAAAATAGGCTTAGAAATAATCATATTGTAATTCACAATTTCCAGCATCAATAGGTTCTTAAATAGAGCTAAATACTTTTATTGCTTCTGTTATTCTTTCTTATAATAAGAGATAATATGAGAATCCTATCTTATCTTCAATGGTATGAAGTGGCTTCTCAATTAGATATTATAGATAATTTTTATATTGTTTCCTAAGTTCTACATTAAGAATTCCTTATTCATCTTATTTGAGTTTATGAATTCGCTTTGTAATTAATGGGTAATACTCTAACATTTTAATATTATTAATTTCAAAAAGAGAGCATTTGAAATATTTAATGGAATTAAACTTATCTAAAATATTTTGCTATTGAAAGAATTCTTTCAAGCCTTCAAAATCTGCATGATAAACTGCATAATTAAGAATTTATGAGTCCTAAAATTTCTTAGCTTAATAAATTTTAAGAACTTACTAATAAAAATCTTTATCTTCATATAGATGAACTATTTAAGATGATTTAAACACTTTTTCATCAAATATATTTTTTGTTTCCAAGAATTTTAATATATTGGCCTTATTTCCAGTCCCTAATATATCTTCTATTACTTCTAAATTAGGATTAGCCTTAACATTAACAACATTAAATTCTTGAGATTTAGATACAGCAACTACTTTATCAAAAATAGTCAAGCAAGCAGGATGAATAGTAAACATACCTTCTTTGGGGAAATACCAATAATATGAATATCTTGTAGTGGACAATGGATTACAAGAGATATTAATTGATTTAGAGTAAAATGGAGATTTGATAGGAATTGCTCCATTTGGTATTTCAACAAATATTTAACCATTTATATTCTCATTAGAGAAATTAGAAACTATAATTAATGATCCATAAATGTGATTAGTTAAATATTCTTAAGATTATAAAAATTCTTATTTTTTATTTTATTCATCAAAGAATAATTATGTTATAAGAATATCATTTCTTAATTAAACATCTACTTCTTTAATTTCTTAACTATAATAAATTACATTAGATTCTGTAACAATTTACATACCCTTCTCTTAAAATTAATAATAGTTTTATTTAATATTTTAGAAAGGCAGATCTAAAATAGAAAGTATAAAAACGAATTCTGAAAATGTAGTGTAATGAATAATTTCAGATGTAATGAAGGAAGATGCACTTAAAATTCCTTAATTCATTGAATACTTGGCTAATTCTATAAAGAATTTATTGAGCTTTACTGGAATATTTTAATCTTCATAATAAAAGGAATGCCTTTCCCCATACTCTTTGGTTTTTTCAACATTTTTATAATTTTAAATGTATTAATTTCTCTATATATTATAGTGTTCATCATCACTAGAATCATCACTGGATTTATTTTTTTGTACAAAACACATCATCTTTTTTCTCTTGCACAATTATTATTTTAGTTAGTCATTTCCATTTTGTGTAGTATTTATTGCAGCACCAAATAAAGAGCCTGAAACCTAATTTGTAGTTGTAGTAGAAGTAGAGAAAACACTTTAAGGCGGAGGAGGAGGAGGACATCCTCCTAGTGAAGGAGGAGGGGGACAACCTCCAGGTGGAGGTGGTGCCATCAATCCGCAAAAGCCTGGGGGAGGTGGAGGAGGCGGTGGATGTAGTTGTGAAGCTCCAAAGATCCCTCCTCTACTTGAAGGTTGAAATTAATTGTTTGAGTTATTTGTATTATTTTTTTTCATTTCCTTAGCTTCCTGAGAAGTTAAAATTGTGTCAAATAAACGTTAAGCTAAATTTTAATCGAAATGTAGAATTTAATATTTTTGTTGCAAATAAGAATAAATATTTTAGGAGTGAGTTTTATTGAGTTTAATTTCTTAAAAATAAAGTAGTAATAAAATTTATTCAATTGTATTTAAAGTGTTAAAAGTGGATATTTAAAGATATCTTTCTAATTCAGTATCATTTTAGCATAAAAAATGATCAATCAGATTTTTTTCAATTTTATTTCTAATATAATTTTGAACATAAACTTCAAAATAAGGTGGATCTTTAAAGAATAAAAATAAATTTAACTCATCACTTTAATATTCATCATAAAGTTGATGTTTTTGTTCTAGTGTCTTTAAATTCCATTTTATAATAAACTCCCAATTTTATAAATCTTTTTCCCTTAAATTTTTTCCATTGTTGTTTAATGATATTAGTTCTCTATAAACTTTTTCTAAAGAATCAATAATCTTTATTTATGTAGCTGTTACATCATTAATGTAAATACTTTCCCCCTTTTTCAATGCTTAAGAATTCCTTGAAATATTATAACATTTATCTTTTTTTAGATTAGTTTAATGTTCAAGACTTCTTGTGCTGATTCCACCAAAAGATAAGGAAACTTATTAAAGAGCATAATTATAATCATTAATAGCAAAAAGTGTAATTTAAGAATAGCAATTGGGAATTTCAAAAGAGAATTCTTTATATTCTTCATCTTCTTTGCTTTCATTTAATTCTAGAGTAATTAATTTTCCAGGATATTTTAAAAAATCCAATTTACAGAAAATAGAAATCATATTAGAAACATCTCCAGCATTATGAAGTAATCCTTTTTTTAGCTCATTGGGTGGAATTGATCCAGTTTAGGCTGAGGAACCTTTTTCATCTTTAAGCTATTCTTTTTCATTTACACACTCTCTTATACATTATCTATTAAGTAATAGTTGAGGTTTATCTAAAGTATTACCAATAAATGTTTCCTATGATTTTCTAATTTCTACATATCGTTCTTCATCTGAAATTTATGTGTTTGTTAAGATTTCAATTTATTTTTTATAGATTTAAAATTCCTCTTTCTTTTTAGATTAAAGTATACTTTTCATTTGTTAAATTATTACATCAGAATCTTTATAGAATGTTTCAACTAATGCAAATAGAATTACTGGACGATTTGAATGAATTGATCCAATTATCTTGGTACTTTACTCTTCTTTAATTTATTTAACATCTTGAATTGAAATTAAATAGTTCAATTATTGGTCTAATAATAGTTTCTCATTGCTTATGAATGCATCACTATCATTTTTTTGTATTCCTTTAAAAATTTCTATGTATATTATTTTAAGTTTGTTATCAACCATCAATTATAATTCATAATTACCAGGTTCATTTAATGTAAAGCTTAATTAATTCTTTTCTAAAACACAAGCTTAAGAGAAATAATCAATAACTTAATTCTTATGAATTTTATATAACAGAATATTGTCCTTTTCAATACAAATAGGTATAGTGATAGTTTATCCTGCTAGTTTATTAATTTGATTTGGTAAATCTTATATGTCTAAATTCGATATGATCCAATTCCTTGAATTTTTATTAATTGATTAAGATTCAAGTGGTTTAGAATCAATTGCTATAACATTTTTTAGTTATCCTAAATGTATCCTTCCATTATCATCTGTCTATAAAATTTCTGTAATAGATTAATAATGCTGAATTTAAAATTTTAATTCTAGTTTTACATTTTTTTTAGGTTCTCCACCTTTCCCTAACACATATATTGAATATCCTTCATTTTCAGTATGTTATAGAAATTGATTATTAAAATATTCTGTGTCAAATTATTCTTCAAGTACTATAGAAAAACAATCCATTAAATCAATTAATTTTTTACTTAACATACTTTAGATTTTAGCAGTAATAGAAATGCTGATTTATTTAAATTTACTAATAGGAATATCCATTTCATATGGTTTCTTATCCTCAAATTTTATATTATCAAATGTATAAACAGTTGGATTCATTTCTTCATTATAAATTGTTACTAAAATTGAAGTATTTTTTAATAATTTTAAATTAATTGGATTTTAATTACCAAACAATTTTGGGAATAGTAATACTTTAGCTTAATTTCCTATAATCATGGATTCTTCAGAAATTATTCCTCTACATTTTAACTTATATGATTCTTATTCAATTTATATTCTTTATAAATTTGCAAATCCTTCATGAGTAATTATTACCTTATGTTCTTAAGTAGTACTCCCAAATGGAATTAAAATTTCTTTTCTCTCTTAATCAATCTTATAAAATTATTTATCTAACCAAAGACCTGTAGTATCTGAACAACAAATTTCTAATTTTTCATTCAAAATTTCAAAGCAATGACCTGATGACACCTTTTTTTTTTATCTTAATTAAATATTTCCTTTTTAAATTAATGCTCTTGAGACAATTCCATTTCCATAGATATCAATAATGAATATACCTCTTTCTTATTGAGTTATTTCTGGAAATTCTATTTCTTTTTCTATTTTTAATGTAGGTTTAAAATCTTTGGAGTAATCAAAAATCATCTCATTTTTAGGAATCAAACCTTTTAGATTAAGATTTAGGAAATTCTATGAACTATCTTGTAAATAATAATTAAGTGTGTTAATTTAGAATACTTTAATTGATACTTAAGGTATGTTCTTTAAGAAAATACTTAATTTAACTGATTCTCCATGTTAGAATCGTTTTAGTTTAGTCTATTCATGAAATTCAATATATTTTTCATTCTATAATTTAATGACTTCAGATTCAGTTAGAATTTAATTGATATTTGATACTTCTCTGCCTAATTACAAATACAATAAAGCTTTTGTTTTATTCAAATAATGTTCTTCAAAATATCTCTAAATTTATTCTAAATCCATATCATTTTTAATCATATATTCAAGATGTTAATAAATAATTTGATCATGTTATACTGGTATAGAGATAGGATTAAATTAAAATTTAATTTTACTCATGCTATCTCTTATATTTGGATTGATTCCAGGATATTATTATAATGGCACTTAAAGATATGAAATAAAAAGATTTATATCATAATTACTCTATTTAATATCTAAAGTAAATTATAAATTATACTTAGATTTAATAAATTGATGGTAATTAAGGATTCAAATTATAACTATTTAGGTAATGTCTTCTACCAATCTTAAACTTATAATAAATGTTCTTTCTATTTCAAAGTATCATTATCATTGAGATTCATGGAATCGAATCTCTTAGAATAATATTTTTTTATGTAATCTAAATTATTATTCAAATCCTCATAAACTTTTTAAAGTTCTTCCATTTATTACAAACTCATGGCAGTAAAAATTGATCCTAATTGAAATTCTCCTTTGATTAGTCTCTAAAATAATGGTATAACAAAATCCAAACTATAATAACATACTTAAATACCCTTCTAATGCTTTAGAATTAGCTAGAATGTTTAAGTATTCATAAATCCATTTATCATTACATTTTAACATTCTTTCGAAATCTAATTAACGTAGTGCATAGACAGAAAATTTATTAAGGTTTTCATTTTAATAAGCCTTTTGTAAATATGTTTTTAAAGTGACATTTTGTGGATCTAATTTAGTTTTGTATTAACGAATCCCCAATGAGTTATCTTACTTAGTATTATCATCATGTTGAAATTCATGTCTCTTATCACCTTAATTATTGAATTGGATATGAAGGAATTAATCATTGATAATTTACATTATTCTTTGTTTTTTGATTTAATTTTCCTTAGTGTCTTCTTCTTGACATAGACTTTCAAATTCTAACATGAGAGATCTTAACTCAATATTCTTAAAATTATCAGAATTTTTTTTCAGATTCATTAATAGTGTTTACTAATCTTCATTTAGTTTTGAGTGTTATTCATTTAGGGCTTTGAGGAGAGTATAATAGATATACTCTTGTGATCCTTTTACTAAAGTAGCAAGAGCTTAATCTTTGGATTGAAGATGATATTTCTCTAAAAATTCAATATCACTTGAGGACATTTAGAATTATATAAAAATGATTTGATTTGTGAAGGATTTATAATTTTTCAAGAGATTTTTTTATAATAAATTATGGAATGATTCATTTTAGTTGAATCATAAAAGAAGTTCTGTACAATTTATTTATTTAGTAAAAGTTATCAAATAATTAATATAATCTTAATGAGATAAATAAGAATAGAGTCTACGGATAAATTAAATAAGTTCATTTTATCAAAGTCTAATTTTCATTAGAAATCAATTAGTATGGATAAGTAAGCATAAGAACGCTTAAGTTTGGATGTGATATCTTTGAATTCTTAATTGTAAAATGAAATGCCATCTCATTTTAAAGAATAATTTAAATAAGTAGCATCAACAATTTTAAGTGCACTTAAATAAATGGATGCAGCTCCTTTATTAGTTCAAGTATGATAAAATGATAAAATATAAATAAAGAGCTATTAAGCCTTATAACGATTGATGTTACAATTATTGAAAAATGATTATCGAGATGATAATAGAGAGTCTAAGACTTTGAGAGAAGTTAAAGAGATAGATAAATTAAAAGTAAATTCATTACTTGTATAGAATAACAAATTAGCAATAGAAATTAAATAGTTATCAAATAAGTACAATATTTTCAATTTATTTTAAGATTAAAGGAACTAGAAGAGAGTCAGGATGTTGTAAAATTAAGAGATGAGATATAAAGGATTACTTAGGTTAAGGATGAATAGATTAATCGATTAATAATATTGAATGACACTAAAGAGAAGTAAGTGTCAAAAAACAGTCAATTAATAATTTAATTGAAATCTGTAATATAGAAGTAGGATAGTTAAATTCAAATACTAGAGAATTATTTAGAAAGTGATAAAAAGAAATACAGCCATATTGAAAACACATATGACAAAATGGTGAATGAGAATAGACATTTGAATGAATTATGCAAAATGCAAGAAGAAGATCTGACAGCTCATTATATTAGATATAGACATTATTTAAGAGAGGAAGCCAATTCTAGAAAAAAATTACTTATGCTTTAAGATGAAATTGACAAAATGAAAATTGAAAAGAGTAAAAGACCTGAAGTTCAAAAAGTAGATCCTGAGTAGGAATAGAAGTTAATGAGACTTGCTTATAATTTTTCTTAGGATAAATAATACTTTAAAATAATGAAAGAACTTACTTAACTTAATATCACAAAATTAAGTGATCAAGAATAAACAACAATTATGTTTCTTAAACATGTTCGTTATGATTATATTTATTATGATTCTCTAAGTAAGTTTTAATATCCTCGTCCTAGTTTTCTCTTATTTTATGAATCAAATATGAAGAATTTAGAATAAGATTATAGGAATATTGAATTTCATTAAATTAGCATATTATATTTTGCTACAATTAGGTCTATTTTAGATTCATAATACAATGAATTTTTATATAGAGATAATTAATATACTCCTGTAAAGTTTGCAGATTTTGTTTATGGATGGATAAGCAATTTTATTATAAATCCTAAGACTCGATAAATAGAAATAATTAAAGATAGAAGTTTTGAACATCTCGAACCAATAAGAAATGATTTTATTTTGGATTGTTTAAGTCCTAAATTAGCTAAATTACATGAAGTAATTATTTTTAAGTAATTTATATATTAATTATTAGTGAATTATTATTTGAATTGAGTTCTCCAGATGAACTTTATTATTATTTATATTCCCGTTTCTTAATATTTAAAGGAAGTCTATCAAATTAATAAAGATATAGTTTTGAAGCAGTTATTTTTGTTTAATTGAATTGGGTTCAATAAATATTAGAAATGCTTTTATGGAAATATGATTAATCTATGTACAATTAAATCAATTAAATAATTATTGAGAGTAGTGTTACTAAAGGTAAAGGGACAATTGTAGATGGACATTATGTTTTGAGAATTCTTCTTGAGTTATATAGAACAGAACGGAGAAATAGATTAGCTATGCTTAAAGAAGTATTTAGTGCTTGTATTTCTGTTTAAAGTTCAGGTAAGAGTGGTGTTACTTATAAGAATTTCAAGAAAATATTTTAAAGCAATTTTCCAGATGTACCAGACTAAGAGATATGTTCACTCTTTAGAGAATCATTTATGTGTGGAGATGGAGTTGTGACAGCTGAATCATTTTTTACTGCTGCTTCAGAATCTTGCTTTTTTGTTAAATAAATGTTACTTAAAAGTTTAATTAAGACACCCATTGTTGAATTAAATGAAATTTCATACAAAGAAAGTAATTTACCATTTCTAGATTTCTATTAACATTATAAATAATTACCACATCATTTAGTATAAAAATGTTGTCTATAATTTGGATTACATTCAGTAATTATTGAATTAGAAGAATTACATAAACTAATTAAGAATTATTTTTAAGATTAATACAATTAATATTCTCTATTCTCTACAGTAACTAAATTAATTCATATATATAATACAGTTATTGATTTACATATGAGATAATAAAATACATTTAATAAAGATTGGGATTAGAGTGAAATTGAATCATTAAAATCTTTGAATAATTAATTATCTTAATTATTCTCACCCTTAATAGATTATGATCAATAGAAGAAATTATAAAATATAGCTAAACAAAGAAAATTACGACCTTTGCAATTATTTGTAAAAAATCGAGTTTAAAGATTTTATTAAATGATAGCAAATATTATAAACAATAATAACATCAATGTAGCAGATCCATAAGTGGCAAAGAGAAGATTTACCAAATAATCTTCAATAAAAATGTTATGATTCTTTATACTCATATATATATATATAATATTAATAAAATATTTCTTTATTATTATTTATCTTTTTATATTATGATTCTTTTTTTAATAAATAAATTATTTATTTAATATCATTATTGAAATTTCATTTCTTTTATAATTTTATATTTTACATTCATTTTATATTTTTATATTTATAGAAATCTTCATTCCTAAAAGTATTTGAATAATGAATGAGATTCTATGAGACTGAAATATCAATTTAATTTGAAATTGATTCAAATTTTTAAATGTATTATTTTTTATTAATTTGTAATGATAAGTTACTTATTTATTTTATATTAATTATCTATAATTAATTAATTAATGTAATTAATAATTGTTATAACTATTTCTAAATAAATATATAAGATTAACATTATAATGGATTGCGACTTTTTGTTATTAATTTTATATTCTTTTAGATATTGAGTTCTATCCTTTTTTTAATTAAATTATAGATGAATATTTATATAAAATGAATGTTTATTGTAATATAGACTTTTAAATTACTCATCATAGTATGAAGATATACAATTTTGAATGATTAGTTAAGCATTAAATTAATAAATTATATATATTCAAGAATAATTTAACTCATGAGTTTCTTATTCCCATTTAGCTATTTGTTCCAATAAAATATCAATAAAATTTTCATTAATATATTTTTTAGAATGTAAATTATTGAGAATCTCAATTATTTAATAATTGACAATCCTTTTTAAGACTTCATATTTAAATTCAATAGATAAGAGATCAAATGCATCAAATAAATCCAAAAGATTGCAAGATTCAAAGCAACACTATAATAATCTAACAATAAATTTATAATGATTTACATTTTTTTAATTTACTTCATTACATTGTATTCTTTCAATATTTAATTTAGATTAATTTCAGTTAATTTCTAACATTTAATGAGGTTTTTAATTAATATCAAATATTCATCAGCAAATTCTGCTTTACAATAAGATTAAACTTCTTAATATTGTTAGCAAATGGGCAGAAAATGATAAATGACTACACTAGCAAGATGTGGATATTCGAATGTCAGAATATTATTCAAACATTGATATATCTTAATAATTAAATCTTCATCTTATGATTTTGATAACCAAAACAACATGTTATTTAATACATTAATATCGATCAAATGTTTTTCAGTATTCAACTCAGAAGCTGGAGAATCCTAATTATAATTCACAGAAGTGAATTTGATGAATAGATCATACATCAATAAGGGAAATTTATTGATTAGTATCATTTTCACCCAAAGTTATTTTGTTAACACAATTGTAGTCTATAACTAATATTAAGTACATTAATAAATTAATATTAATGCTCTCTCATACAATTAATCTTAATCTGAAAATTCAATTATTACATAACTACACTATTTAAGTATTCTCTACATCTATATTGATATAATATAATAGGATATACATTTGATGACACTATTTCTATATCTTAAATTTTTGGATTCATAAAAAGAATTTATTATAAATATAACATTGAATTCCAAAGATGTTATGGTGGATACTCTTTATAAATATATTGCCATATTTTAAAGAATGGTGATTTCATTATTTCCATTTTCATTTACACTCCTCTTTAATCTTATAAATCCAGTAACATATTTATAAATAGTTAACAGAGCTGCAAGTAAGTAATAATATTACACTATCAATTATCGATTACCAAACTTCAAAATTCTTTTCTAACTTTTGTTTTGTATTCATACGACCCAATATATCATTCAAAAGTATATCTAATATATCATGATTCAATAAATTATTAATGATTTATGGAGCAGTCAGATATGTAATGTTCACCAATATTATTAGAACTTGATTTATATTATGCATTCTAATCTCATCTATATTACTTTCCTAAGAAACATCAGACATACACAATATTTGAATGAATAATTGGAGGGTTTCTTAATTTAAACCAAAATGATTAACATATTAATTCATAAACACATCATCACCCTATTACTTTCTTAGGATGATTATTAGGAATTACTCATTATATCTAAATAATAAATCCTTTAGTGTCTTAAAATCTTTGAGCATAAAACTATTATAAATTTAGAGAATCATTTCATCAGGAGAGCACTTCAAATCTACATCTATATTGCCATTCAAAACTGTGAGTCTCTTTCTTGAAAAGATTTCTTCTCTAGCTTACTTTCGAATCTGAATAACAAACTATTCCCTCTTCAATTGAACTTATGTATTAATCATTAAAATTATGAATACTTATAAAAAGCCTCTTAATAACATTGAGTCACTAAGAAATTAGATTCAATAATTACAATTAGATCTCACTAAATAGAAATAGAACATTATTAGCAAAATCTATGGAAATCGTAGCTTTGAAACTACTCCATAAATGAATCAAGAAGAAGGCTACAAATCTGCACTTTTTTCAAATAAAATTTCAATGAGAAAAGACACACAATTGCATTAGGATTGGAATATATACAAATCAAAATAAATTGAAAAAGATAAGTTACAACTCCAAGATCAACTTCATTAATTGGAGAATGAAAAAAAGAAAAAATTAGATTAGCTTTTTCAGGGTATTGAGTGCCGACCTATTACGAGAATACCAACTCAAGAAGCAGTAAGTCAATGAAGAATTTGATACTAAGATGAAATACGTTCAGAATGAGCTTCAAAAACAAGATTAATTAAATAGTATTTATTAATTATAAATTAAAGAATCATTGGAATAAGACTAATAAAAAAAATTAGTGAGTAGTTTTCGTAAAAATTGTATTTATTCATTATAATCTTCTAAGCAAACAAAGAAAAAATGAAGGTCCGTTTTTAAGGTGATTATTATATCAGAGCAAGAACAGAACATTGAAAATAAAATATTTTTTTCATAAATTATCATACCTTCATTTTATAATAAAAAAATTAAGTAATATTTAATATTCATTTATTAACATTGTATTTATTTAAATTTTAATATTCTATATATTTTTTACAATTAATATACTTAAAGGTTGCTAATAAAATCCATATATATATTTAAATTTATAATTTCTGACAAAATATTCTTTTAAATAGAATATATTTTCATTTTTAAGTCAATTACACAATTGAAAATTTAATATTATTATTTTACCTAATGTAGAAAGACAGTAATTCAGGAAATGATTAAGGATATTTTTATGGATAAGGATATGATGAAGCATCCTGAGATTATGATCCATCAACTGCGGAAGCTGTAGGTTAAGGATTTGATGCTTTAGTGTGTGACCTAAGTGGCAATAAAGGAGCATATGAATAAGGTTATAAAGATGGATACAATTAAACTAACCCATTTGCTGGAATATCAAGAAAATCAGAAAAATGAATATATATATATATGATAATTTCCAAATATTATTAATTTAAATACTACTTTGTAAAGCAGAACTAATTTTTATACTATTTAGATCATATTAATTTGAATGAATTTAATTAATAAGATAGTTCATCACAATTCAATAAAACTATATATATATATAATAATAATAATAAGAATTAATTATGGGATCGACGATATCTAAAAATAAAGCAGTTGTTTTAGCTTCTATTGGAATAGTTGGTTTTGGGTAAGTGTTTATTCAATATATTGAAGAGCATACTATATATAAAAAGACTCTAAATAGAAACTTAGTTTAGAGAAACTATTATCTAAGCATGATTTAGATTAATATTTGGACACCAATGATAGATCCATAGATTAAAAATTAGATATGAGCAATGATATTGAAATTAAATATGGTGATGATCATTGTCTAGAAGCTAGTTGCATTGTTGATATATATGCAAAATAATTAGAAATTGCAGGAGAAGATTTTGTTAAATTAAGCAAGCAGAATCGTGTTTAGAGAAGAAGGTTAAGAAAGTCAAATCAGTAAATCTATGTTGATAGCATTGTCTAATTCATAATAGATGTTGAAGATGTCTTAGATTAAGCATTAAAAAGACTTCTATATTAATTAGATGTCCCTAAAGAAATATTTGAAGAAAGTGTACTGGTGAGAATGGATCAGGGATATTTTCAATAATTGTATATGTTATAGGCAAGTGTAAAACAAAAGATAAAAGAGAAAATTGAATCAACCAAGAAATTGAATTTAAAATAAATGAAGGACATTATACAATTTAATGTTCATATTCTCAAAAACTTTCCTTAAGAATTTCATGTTATTTTGCATAGAATTGTATTATTAAATTTACTTATTTCCATTAGCCATCTGAAAATGTTATGCTGGTTCCAACAATCATCAACATTATAGTATAAGATTTAATTTATGCTAAATTTGGTGTAGAAGAAGAAGATCAAATTGCTAGTCTCAAGAATATGTAAGGAGATTAAGAAATACATAATCTTCTAAATAAAGTTGAAATAGAAATGAGTGGACTTTTAAAAGAATAAGGAATAAGATTAAATGATATCCCTGAAAGTCTAGAAAACTTTATTTGATTTAATAAATTTTCATTATTAAGTTTATTCCAAATTACAAAATTTATCTGATTCTTTCTAGAAATTATGAATAATTAGAACATTTATATTAAATATTTATTAATTTCAACCAATTTTAAGACTCAATCTATCAATGAATTTCTTTTGAAAACAGATTTTATGTATAAATTCTTAAATTATTGTTATTAATATTAAACTTTTATTGCAGCTAATAGACAATAAATAGAGATTATTATTATACATTAATTAGTATAATCTTATTTCATTTACTAACAAAGGTTCCAATAGAATATACTACCAGAATTTTTCTTTAAATTTTTATTTTTTTTCAATACTTTGAATGAGAAAATTAATATCTTTACAAAATTATAAAATTTTATTAAATTATTAAAATCAAATTAGCATTGAGTTCATTTTATTTCTCCACTTTTACATTCCCTAAATCTATCCTTCAGGGTAATCTGCAGCAGCAACCATTTTAGGTTTCAAAATTTTCATATATACTTTATTATTCTTTGTTGGATGTATGATATTGTCCTGATATTCCAAATTATAAACCCTTATAGTATCACTATGTTTTAATTTATCTACATTATCTAAATCTATAGAAATCTCTTTATGATGTTTTTCAAAGTGTTATTACGTATTCTTTTTTACAAGAAAAGGCTTTGAACTTTGAACCTATCTTCTTTAATTTATTTCTTCTTTGATATTTTTTCTTACAAACTCTTTTCCAGTTAAAGTTATTGCAGAATTAGGTCTCATTCTTTTTATTTTGTTAATAATCTCATTAGATTCATCAATCATTGAAGATTGAGGTCTTTCCTTCATGCGAGACAATTGTTCTTCAAATTCTTATAATGTAAGAACCTTAGCTAATGGAGATTATTTATCATCCATTTTTATGCTATCAGTTTATTTTTCTGAGTATTCAACTTTGTCAATTTTACTTAACATCATACTAGATTTATTCTTGCCAACTGATGATTAAGGAGATCTTAATAATTTAATAGGTTCCTAAACTGTTGCAGATTTGGAAGCTAAAAATTATAAAACCTATTTTATAGTTGCACGTCTCTTCCAATTCTTTATAAAAATGACTTTCAACAAGGCACTAACCAATGGGAACTCTTAAAAATCACTTGGTGGTGGTTCTCTATATATAATATTATAAGCTATAGATCTCTCATTCACTCCTGAAAAAGGTAATTCAGATTTCATTAAGTAATATGCTACGCATCCTGCACTCCAAATTCCAGATGACTCAACCTCTTTCCTTAATACTTCAGGGGATGCAAATGAAAGTTATGCATTCGTGATATTTAATACATCTATCTAACAATAAACATTATTATTATACTTTCACCTATAATTATTCATCCAGAAATACATTATTCAATGATACTGTTATAGGTATTTATTGTTATTCCAAATAAAACATAGCAGATATTATCTAGTACAATATTGTCAATATTGTATTTTCAGAGAACTTATTGTTTTACATAATCTAATTTAACAAAGTTACTTACTTCTTACAAATCATTGATTGTTTCACATTTTTATACAGAACAAATTTGTCCTCTCTCTTCCCAAAACTCTTCCACTAGTAATAAGTTTGGATGATTCAAATGATAAAGTAAACGGTTAAATTCGCTGGGAGGCTGTATAGTTAAAATGTAGGTATCCTTAGTCTATTTGTGATAACAAAAAGACTTGCTGTTAGAGATTTTATGAGTTTTTTCTAATTAGCATAATTACATAATTTATTATATAAACAAAAAAAAATTCATCATTTTAATCTTTGTTTAAGTTAATCAAATATTTATTTAACCTCCTCTTAATCTGCTTACTCAAAAATAGTATCCGTTATATCAAATTTAAAATCAGATTCAATCTAATTTAAAGACTTCTCTTTCATTTTTTTAATTAAATCTGCTTTTCTAATTCCTCTTTCTACAAAAATTATATCTCTAGGCTTAAAAATTTTTAATTTTGCTGTCAAATCAGCTTCATCTTGATCTTTATCATCACTTAGTTAGAATTCAGTCACAATGATACTAATTAATGATGAAAATTTTCTGAAGAACTTATATATTGATATAATATTTTTTTTCATCAGATCAGTTCTTTCAAAATTGACAACAATAAAAATAGAACATACTTAATCTTTATTATCATTAAATAGTTTTTAATACTAGTTAATTTGTGCTTCTCTGACATCAATATCTTCTTCAAAATTAAATCCTTAAGTATCAACAAAATTATAACTCAGAGTATCGTCTAGTTGTAATTTGTATAATTGATATTCATTAATAATATTCCTATTAAATAGAGTTTTCATTAAAAAGGTCTTACCGACTCCAGGAGTGCCTAGTAGTAATGCTATTGGAGATTTTGTGTTTTTGGATGTAACCTGGTTTGGTTATTTATTGAATTTTTCAATGTGTTTATTAGTACTTTCTTTTTTATTGGATTATGGTATCTCATTATAATCATTTTTTAGATCTTTATTATTAGTTTGTTACTATTCTTATTAAATATAATTTTGTTTTGATTCCTCTTTTAAGTTTTAAGGTTTTTCTATTTTATTGGTTTATGGTATCTCATTATAATGATTTTTTAGATCTTTATTATCATTTTGTTACTATTCTTATTAAATTTTATTTTGCTTTGGTTCTTCATTTAAGTTTAAGTTTTAAGTTGTTTCTTTTTTATTGGATTATGGTATCTCATTATAATGATTTTTTAGATCTTTATTATCAGTTTGTTACTATCCTTATTAAATTTTATTTTGCTTTGGTTCTTCATTTAAGTTTAAGTTTTAAGGTTTTTCTTTTTTATTGGATTATGGTATCTCATTATAATGATTTTTTAGATCTTTATTATCATTTTGTTACTATTCTTATTAAATTTTATTTTGCTTTGGTTCTTCATTTAAGTTTAAGTTTTAAGTTGTTTCTTTTTTATTGGATTATGGTATCTCATTATAATGATTTTTTAGATCTTTATTATCAGTTTGTTACTATCCTTATTAAATTTTATTTTGCTTTGGTTCTTCATTTAAGTTTAAGTTTTAAGTTGTTTCTTTTTTATTGGATTATGGTATCTCATTATAATGATTTTTTAGATCTTTATTATCAGTTTGTTACTATCCTTATTAAATTTTATTTTGCTTTGGTTCTTCATTTAAGTTTAAGTTTTAAGTTGTTTCTTTTTTATTGGATTATGGTATCTCATTATAATGATTTTTTAGATCTTTATTATCAGTTTGTTACTATCCTTATTAAATTTTATTTTGCTTTGGTTCTTCATTTAAGTTTAAGTTTTAAGTTGTTTCTTTTTTATTGGATTATGGTATCTCATTATAATGATTTTTTAGATCTTTATTATCAGTTTGTTACTATCCTTATTAAATTTTATTTTGCTTTGGTTCTTCATTTAAGTTTAAGTTTTAAGTTGTTTCTTTTTTATTGGATTATGGTATCTCATTATAATGATTTTTTAGATCTTTATTATCAGTTTGTTACTATCCTTATTAAATTTTATTTTGCTTTGGTTCTTCATTTAAGTTTAAGTTTTAAGTTGTTTCTTTTTTATTGGATTATGGTATCTCATTATAATGATTTTTTAGATCTTTATTATCAGTTTGTTACTATCCTTATTAAATTTTATTTTGCTTTGGTTCTTCATTTAAGTTTAAGTTTTAAGTTGTTTCTTTTTTATTGGATTATGGTATCTCATTATAATGATTTTTTAGATCTTTATTATCAGTTTGTTACTATCCTTATTAAATTTTATTTTGCTTTGGTTCTTCATTTAAGTTTAAGTTTTAAGTTGTTTCTTTTTTATTGGATTATGGTATCTCATTATAATGATTTTTTAGATCTTTATTATCAGTTTGTTACTATCCTTATTAAATTTTATTTTGCTTTGGTTCTTCATTTAAGTTTAAGTTTTAAGTTGTTTCTTTTTTATTGGATTATGGTATCTCATTATAATGATTTTTTAGATCTTTATTATCAGTTTGTTACTATCCTTATTAAATTTTATGTTGTTTTGGTTCTTCATTTAAGTTTAAGTTTTAAGGTTTTTCTATTTTATTGGTTTATGTTATCTAATTATAATCATTTTTTAGATCTTTATTATTAGTTTGTTACTATTCTTATTAAATATAATTTTGTTTTGATTCCTCTTTTAAGTTTTAAGGTTTTTCTATTTTATTGGATTATGGTATCTCATTATAATGATTTTTTAGATCTTTATTATCAGTATGTTAATATTCTAGTTTGGTTTGGTGGTGATTTGTTTAGATGAATTTAATTTAAGGTTTTCCTAAGTTTTTGGGTTATGGAATCTATTAATTTAGGCTTTTTAGATCCTAAGCATCATTTTTTTGTATTGGTTTTATTTGGAATTCTGCTTTTATTATCTTCTAATTTGTGCTCGAATTTCTTGTATTCATCTAATCTTGTTTTGTATTCTGGTCTTATTTATTTGAGTATGATTATTTTGAACCTTATTAATTATTATCTATGTCACTAATGTATTATTATTGCCTATTTCCTACTTAATTAACTGAATTGAAATTTTATGTTTTTTTATTTTTGTCTAGATAAGTTTATTCTATTGGTTATTAAAATAATTAATGATTTTAATTATTATTTTAAGGTTAATGTTATAAAAAAATTGATAGTTTTTACTATTAATTATTGAATAAATCTATCTATTAGTAAAATCCCTTATTTTAATTATTCTAATATTAATCATTTGGGAGATAGGATTTTTTACTTACATTTTATTGAAGTTTTTCCCCTCGAGAAACCATATATGGTACTTTGTTACAAGATTTCTCTTTTACTAATAAAAATTATTATTATTATTTAATTGAATTTTATCTTTGATTAGGCGATTAATGACTAAGATTTCTTTAGTTATTACTTTAATTAATTTTTAACTCTAAAGGGGTCCTTTACAATACAGCTGCTTATAGTTATGTTTGTCCCAAGTTTTTATAGGTATTTTACTCTTTTCCTAAAAATGTCTAGGTAGGTTTAACTGCAAAACCTGTTGGAGACTTATAACCATATTGTGGATTTTATTATTAGAGGAATGTAGTATTTTAAATGTTTTAGTTTTATCTGCTATTTCTTAAATGACTATTATTCATTATTATTGCTTTTGAAAGTTTTGATGAGGTTTTTTTTATATTCTTAATAGAATTATTGTAATAGAAATAATAAAATAACAATAAAATAATAAATAAAGTGTCAAGCATTAGAATAATAATTCATGTTAAATGGGATGGAGGTTTCCAAATAGGAGGATAGAGAATCTATTTAATTTCATTTACAATCTAAATAGAAATTTATTTTATACTCCATGATTCCAAAATTTAGTATACTTTTAAGGACTTAATTTTAATTTATTCATTTTGATAGCCCATATGTTCTGTTCAATCCTAGATAGAAGAACTTTTTTATTTTTTCTACTTCTACATTAAACAGATTTATTTGCTTTTTTTTAATTCTAACCTCTATGTGATTTATTTGATTGATCAGTTCCTCTAGTATTTGGGGAATTGGATATTGAATCAAATTTAAATTTATTATTTGCATTATGAGAATGATCAACACTATTTGTAGGGGTTTTCTTACTGAGAGTCAATTTAGGAAGAAACTGTTTTTTACTTTCAGTTTGAATGGCTACACTTGAGTTATTCTATTTTTATGAAACATCTAAAGTTTAGAGTTGAAGTCCTTAATCAAGAAGACTGAGTAAATCAAATTGTCTTTATAAAATGGGTACTTTTTAATGAAATTACATATCATTATGACTAGTTTGATGAGAAGTAGTTTGAACAGGAATATGATTAGTATCAGTTTTAGAAGCTAGAATTTCAGCTTAAAATTAATTTCCAATTTCATCTAAGTCTGGTTCATCAGCTAACTCTGATCTAATTTCTTCATTTTCATAAATTTCTTTTAAGTTATGTTATTATGGAAATTAATTTAATGAGACTCTAACTTTATCAATAGTTTATAATTAATTGCTTCTCCAATTACCCTTTAATACAAGTGTATCATATTCATAGATTCCTTCTCCTTCCATTAATCCATCTACCCAATAACCCTTATAAGTTGCTTTATCCTACCATGTAATTTCTCCATATCCACATCTTTTATCATCAACAAAGGAACCTTCATATATAGTGCCATTGGCATATTCAAATACTCCCTATCCACATTTTTTATCGTTGGCATATTGACCTTTGAATTTATTTATTCCCTCTTATGTTTTGCTTTCCCAAATTCCATAGCCATTCCTTTGTCCATTAACGAATTCTCCTTTATAGAAGTTCCCATTATTCCAATAAAATTCACCTTAACCATTAGGTTTTCCATTTCTATATTCTCCAATAAAATAATCACCATTTTCAAAATATTCTTAACCATTACCATGTTTTAGATCATTAGTAACATGACCAACATATCTAATATTATTAGTCAGTTATACATGTCTCCATTGATATATATGCAAAGTCCAAAACATCTTCCATTTTCCCATTATCCTAGATAATAATCTGAATGACTTCCTTAATACCATCCAATTCCATGCTTAGAAAATAAAGATTATATAATACTTTTTTTCCTTAATGCCATTAACCAATATATTTTTAGTTTTTTGACCAGAAGACTCCTTCTCCATTTGGTAACCCATTCAAATAAGTACCATAATAAAATTAGTTTTGTTTAAGTAATTCAAATCCGATACCATCTTTCTTGTCTCTAAGAAAAGAACCTTCATAAAGTTATAATGTTGATTTAATTAAAATTCCTTGTCCTTATCTCAAGCCATCAACTAAGGTTCCATAGAATGCAGCATTTTTATAGAGTTTAATTTTAACATCTTAAATGTTAGTTAAGTCTAAAATGATTGGGTTGTAATTCTAAAAGAATTCAATTACATTCTCTTGAGTAGGAAATTGAACAGGATTGATTTAATTTGGAATTGGAAACTTGGTTTTAATTTGTTAGACTAAGACATGGAATTCTTATAGAGCAATGTTTTCATACACTTATTGTAGAGTCTAGTAAGATTATTCTTATAAGTTAGGGAATAATTGCTATATATTTTATTATTTTATCATTAATAAAACTAATATAATTAGAAATTGTTTTATAAATGATAATTAATTTGAATCAAGTAAACAATAATATATTAATTATATGATTCAATCAACATAAGTTTTCAATCTTCTACTATTTATACTTCTATGTGAAGTTGGACTATGAGTACGAATGTTAAAAAACGTATTATTTTCCTCATTTTTCATTTGTATCTATACTTTATTTTTGATTCTCTTGATGAATTTATCTACAGTAGTTGGACTGCTTAATACTTAGGTAAGAGGATAGTGATTAGAATTGTTATTATTACATCCTAAATTCTACTGATTTGTACAATAAGTAAGTAATCCATCTATTTCATGATCAGTCTTAACTTTATTATGATCATGATCATGTGTTATTTTTTCATCAATTTTATTAGAAAATCTAAAGAATTATCTATGATAGAATCTTTTATTAAAGTAATTTTAAGATTTGAATTTGCGTTGATCAAAAAAAGTTCTTACTTGAGCATAAGAACAATTTCTATCTTTCATCAATTTAGTGAATTATACAATAGCTTATTTCTCTTATAATTTGAATTGATCATATTATTCATCCTTCTCTATCTCACTGCTTGTATTTCTTTAAGATAATAAATTATATTTCTAAACAAAACTCCTCTTTACTCCTGGATGAATGAATTTCATTTCTTCTTCTTCTTTTTGTCTCTTCTCCTCATATTCCTTAATTAATTATTCTGCCTTTAGAGTTCTGAAATGATGAATTGAAGACAATAATTACAAAAAAACAATCTAGGTTTTGCTATCCCAGAATCGTCTCTATCTAAATATATAGATTTACTTTTATATATCTTCTCTAGTTATTTTATATGCTATTCCTGTTTCACTTTTACATACTATGTTGTACTTAGTCTTGGCCCATTAGATAAAAATAGAAGACTTTATTAAGAATTGACCATCTTTATTAAGAAATGCTTCCTCTCCAAAAGATTCACCAGGACCTAGAGTGCAACTATAAAAATAACACTAGTGAATTAATACATACAAAATAACTTATTTTTATGGATGAATTGTACTTAAAACTCTCCTTCCCTAACAACATAGAAATGATTGCAATATTCATTCTACTTAATTATTGCTTGATTCAAAGTTACAGAGACAGGTTCAAAATGGTAGCTTATTGTTTTGATCTCTCTGAAAGACCAAGAATTGAAGAAAGGAAATGAACATAAGAAGGAGATCTTATTCTATATCTTTGCCATCTCCTAAGCACCTAATATTGATTTGTAATGATGTTTTTCCATTACTGCAAATACACAATCTTCCTTAGCAATTATGGTAGCTGTTCTTTTAGAGTCATTTATCAATGCCAACTCTCCAAAACCTATCCCTGCTCGTAGTGTGTTTACTTCTTTCAATTCAAATTATTGAGGATCTTCAGGATTTGGCAATCTGATGTTGACACTTACCGAACCTCGTAGGATCACGTAAAACAAACTTCCTGAATCGCCCACTCTGAAGAGTACCTAGAGGGAGTGGAGAACCCACAATCATACCTCTCCGCCCTTTATTGTCCTATAAGAGAGAACAAAAATGCATCGTTGCAGCATCTCAACTGATTGTTCTCCTAATTCTCTGAAAAATGTGATAGTCCTTGCAAAATTTAATAGCAGATTCAATTCTTCAGGACTTCTACGCAATGGTGTTATTTAGAGGATACGAATACATTCTGCAAATATTAATTGTTTGTCCATATATTATAATAAATAACTTTTATTTTATCCATTTTGATACATACAACATTCAATCAATATTTATATCTCAAATACCTTATCTCTTTCTTGTTTCTCCTTAAAATCAAGGCAAAAATATATATTTTAATTTAAAATAATGGGGAGCTGCAACTGTATTCCAAAGAAGCAACCTGAATAGGAACTCCATACTCAAAGAGGTTCAAGTGATCACCATATAGCAGACAAGGAAAAGTAGACAGAAGAAAAATCATTTTGTCATGGTTGAAATCATTATCTTATGCAGAGGATAATAAACCGCTTAATGATGAAGCCCAATAATTAGTACAGAGTACCAAAGGCATTCATAAAAAATTACCAAGAATCAATATGATCAATGGAGGCTATTATGAAGGGGAATGGTTCAATTTTATGCGACATGGTGAAGGAATACATGTATATATTTTCACCTCAGTAATTTAATAGTATTGGGCTGATGGAGGCCATTATGAAGGATAATGGAAGAATGATAAAGCAGAAGGTTATGGCAAATTAAGTAACCATTACATTTATTCAGTACATTGTGATGGAGATATCTATGATGGACAATGGGCTAATGATATGGCTAATGGAAAAGGAACTTACACTCATGCAGGAGGTGCTCGTTATGAAGGTGATTGGCTTAATGACTAATAGCATGGTTTTGGAACTGAAGTTTGGCCAGATGGTTCTAAATATGAAGTATTCAAATTATTCCATATTAGGGAATGTATACTTTTGGTAAAAAGAATGGAAGAGGAAAGTTGTAATTTGCTGATAACAGTCTTTATGAAGGAGAGTTTTTGGATAATGAGATTAGTGGAAATGGGAAATATGTTTGGAATGATGGTAAGACCTATATTGGAGGTTGGTTAAATAATAAAATGAATGGATATGGTGAGACTATATGGCCAGATGGAAAAAGTTATAAAGGACAGTATTTGGATGATAAAAAACATGGTTAAGGTGTGTTTTCTTGGAATAATGGAAAAAGATATGAAGGAGAATGGGCTCTTGGAAAATAAAATGGAAAAGGAGTTATTATAACAGAAACAGGAGAAAGAAAAGCTGGTATATGGGAAAATGGAAGAAGAATCAAAGTAGAAGGTGAAAATGATTAAACAGCAGAGGGAGAAACATGAATAAACAATCACCAAAATGATTATTAATCTATACTTTTGCAATTACAAAAATACTTAATGCTCAGACCTGGCAAGCTAAGATCATATTATTTATCATTAACTAATTATAATCATTGCATTCATTTTTATAAAATTTCCTTTATCAAATTTTATAAAAAATATTAATTATTTTAAATAAATATTATGGTTATTACATTATTTAATTAATAATTATTGAATATAAATTAAACTATTATAAAAACTATTTTCTATAAATAAATAACTATTTATATTTCCTAGATTTTCATTTTGCTTTCTTTAAAATATTACTGAATAAAAATTACCATTTTCAATATTATAACATATTTTTGTCAATAATAAAATATCTTTAAATATAATTAAATGATGTTTTTTAAGAATAATATGAAACAATTAAATATCATTATTTTACACTCAATATAATCAAGCCTTTGCTTATGAAATTGTACAAAATTCTTCCATATCATCTGCTGTTTGAAATTTTATTTTGCTTTTCTATCTATCATTTGCAATCTAAAATAGATTATTAAGATTACATTCAAAAATAATAAATGTCTTGATGGCATTATATCTAATATTAGTTCATTAACTTTCTGAATTGCCATACCTTTTATTGGATAATGAAGAACTGGATTATCAACAGCTTAAATTCAATATAATAAAATACCTTCTATTGTATCTTCATGCTTTAACCAACAGCCAACATATTTATCAATAGTTAATACTAAAATAGCTGATAATTCATTATTTTTATCAATAACATGTACTCTAAATTCTTTCACTAATAAAAGTCTTGCTGCTTAACATCCAATTTCTTTTATAACTAAAGTTTATATGAATTCTTCCTAATGACCATCTTCAAATTATGCAATTTCTTTTGGTAATATTTTTTTAAGATTGTAATGTTAATCAACATCAATTGACAATTCAGGTAATTCTACTTATAAATTATGTACTTCTGCAATTCCCTTTTTATATATCAAACATGAATCTTTAGCCCATTAAGCTCGTTTCGATTCTATTGCAATAACCTAATAATATTTTAATGAAATATACTTATTTCCAATATTATAATACTTTTTCAGCCAACTAATTTAATAATTTATTAGCATATTATTGAGTTGCTACAAAACTAATAATAAGTTTATATAAATCAACTGGTTAATTATTTTATTTTCTACCATCATCTTCATATATGATTTATTAATTTTATTAACCTTGAGGTTAGTAATTTTTAGATCTAAGTTTATTTTATTCAAATTATTATTATTCTTTTAATTATTATTATTATTTGTAGTATTCAGCACTACTTAATGATTCTGGCAATTTTTATTATTATTATTATTAATCTTATTGATTTTCTTTTAATTCTATTTATTTATCTTATGTTTCTATTTATTTATGTTATAATTCTATTTAATTCTCTACTTTTAATATTTAATCATTTTAAATTTATTTATCTATTTATTCTTCTTCTTTATTTATTTCCTATTTCTATTATTAACCCCCTAGTTCTTATTATAATTCACTTCCATTACTTAAACTTTATTCTTCTTTTAATTATTATTCTCTAATTTATCTTTCTTATTCTTTCATTTATTAATTTAGTTCCATTTCAACTGGATCTTATAAAGATGATGCTCCAACTAATAAAGTTCCTAAGGCTGAAATATTTTATAAAATTTTATCAGTTCTACTTTATTAAGGTTATTATTATTAATCATCAAATATTGGTTTTCTCTATCTTTAAGGTGGTTGATGTTATGGAAATTATTAGATAATTTAATTTAATTTCTAACCTGCTGATGTAATATAATTTTATAGTAATTTTTTTTATGTTATTATTGAACTCAAGAGTAAATCTAATTATTTATCCATATCACTTAAATCATGAAATGATTATGCTTTTAGTATTTCAGTTTGAATTGAATGTGCAAAATTTGCAATTTTTTCTAATCTTTTTAAATTGTATTCTTCAAATGTTGATATAGAAATTCCTATTGTAGAATATAATTATTAATTAAGTGGATTTTATTTTAATGCTGGTTGAGGTTTTGTAATAAGGAATTGAGCATATTATTATTCATGAAAATATTTCTCATTGAAAAATTTGTAAACAATTTAAAGAAAATCAACTGATAATCGTATTCTATAGTCACAAGAATTAGCTAATTCTTCAACAATTTCTCTATTCTTTTCAAATAACTCCATTCTATTTTAAGCCCATTCTTTTAATAGTCTTAAACTTTCCTCTTTTCTCTATTTAGAATTACAAAAAAAAAGTTCATTCTATTCTTAAGTCTCATCTAATTCTGAATATTATTTTGGAAAAGATGGAAATTTTAAAATACTTTTGTAATACTTTATTGTTGTTAAGATTGAATTTGATTCTTCTGTCATTTCAAAAGTGGTTAATTAAATATTAAATTTTAATTATTTAAAAAATAATATAGAAATGCATTATAAACTAATGCTAAAGTATTGTAAAATTTAATAAGTCTATTTACTGAATGCATAAAACAATAGACTTATTAATTTTATATTATCTTTAAAATATAATTTAAGGAATATCAAATTTTTATCTATATTCAAATATTTAATTTATTTATTCTTTCTATATAATTATCTTTCAATTATAATAATAATTAAATTTATATATTGATACTCTCAAATTTAAGATTAAATATTTTTTATTATCATATAATATAAATTTATTAGTATTTTTTAGTATTTTCTGATTATGCATTTATTTCTATTATTTTTTTATTTGATTATATATATATAATAATATATATATAAATACATTTCTGATATTTCTTGTCTAGATAATTAACAGATTAATACTTTATTATTGATTTTAATTATTTATGATTTATTAACTATAACATCATTAATTTGAATCTCATTTTTTCAATCAAATGTTTGAAATATACAGAGATTAGAATTCTATAATGATCTTATAATCAGATTAATTATATTTTAGAACAAATTAAGTATTCTTAACAATCATTTTATATATTATTATCATCCAATCTCATCAATATTATCATTTTCAATTGAAAAGGAATTAAAAATTTTCTTTAGAGTTTCAATTATGTGAATTTCTGATGATCAATTTTGATATTCAAAAATGAGATTGGAGTACATATACATTTTATTAATAAAAATTAAACATGCAAAACTTAACATAGAGTGCTTTGAAGCATCTAATTATAGATGGGGATAACAGTCCTATCAATTATATCGATGATTTCGAATTATCAAGCTAATCTTCATAAAATAACACATTCATCTAATCAGGAAGAAAGAATTCTGATGGGGAAACTACAGCAAGAAGAAGAAAATTTCGCTCTCAAGACTTTACTGAGTAATTGTACATGTGGAATGGATACTTAGTGAAAAAATTTGAACCTAAATAGTTATGAATACTGATTATATGATTTTTATATTGCTTTGTCTTTTTAAAATAATTCAATCCTAAGCTTAATTATATAAAATATCGGAAGATATGAAATGTTAAAAATAATGTGCAATTTAAAAATAGAGAATCTGATTATAATGCAATTTATTTATAAAAAAGCCTTTATAAAAGTTCCTTTAAATTCCTCTTTTTATAATAATTTATTTAATTAAAAATGTAGTAGCTTCCTTAATATTCACTCTCTTTCTCTATATTTAATAATTTTTAATGTCTATATTTTATATAAGAATCCAAAATCTAAATGAATTCTTCAAAAATCTCCATCTTACTAAGATTTCAACAATTAAACTTAGAAATTACTGAGAAAAATACATATAAATAAGTCATCATTATGAATATGCTGACACTCCTCTGAATTAAAATACTTCTAGAATGATTAAGTTAGAAAAGATAAACAGATTTGAAAAAGAGTAGTTTAGAATTAATTTAAATTACAATATTCTAGAATCTAATTAGAATATTTATTTATTGTTTAAAATATTATAGTATAGAAGAATCTTAGATGAAATTGTCAGTATTCCTTATTAGCCATAGAAATTAATATTTAAATAAAACTCACACTTTATAATCAATTTATTTAACTACTAGAATTAAATCTTCTCTTTAACTATACTAAATTTTAATTTATAGACTTAATAGATTGTAAATATTCTAAACTAAAAACAAAAATTCAGACAAAATAGACCATCTATAATAGTATTGAATATCTTTATTAGATTGATTTATGAAATATATATAAATTATTTTTTTATTATATTATTAATTAAAAAGTTGATAATATATATATATATTTCATTATTTTCAAAGCGATTTTTAATAGAATGAGAAGAATTCATAGAAGAATCAAATATTTGAGTGAATATAATATCTAATTAATTATATTTCTGATTTAAATATAACTATATAAATAAATTAAATTATAAGTACTAACAAGATAATTATAGATTATAAATGGTTTTTATAATTTATCATAACATTAAGAGCTTTAATTAATTAAATGAATTAATACTTGATAGATTATTGAATCCTGAAATATGTAAAATATTTATGTTTAATTATTATGATTTTAATTCTATAATTGTAATAACAATTAGGAAATTAAATAATCTTATAGAAAATATACATTTAGTTGATATAATTATATAAATTAATAACATATAAAAATATAAATAAGTATGATACATAAATAGATTAAAAGTTATTAATATATATTATCTATTTAGTATAATTACTATATTATGTGTAATTTATTGAGAAAAATAGAGTTTTATATTTGAATTTATAAATAACAATGTGTTTATTATATAATTTATTATAAAATTAAATATAATTTTGACTTCGAAATAGTAGTAAATATTTAATTGATTATATATAGTTCATTTTTAATTATGTAAGATTGCTAGAAGTTGTTCTGCAATTTTATTGAACTTATCAAGAGAATACTTTCTTTTAATTGCTGTCATATTACTACTTTCCAGTAATTTAATGGCTGGTAAGAACTCTTGTAAACATTGTCTAAGATCTTCTTGATTATCAACATAATGAAGGGAAGAGGGCAATACTTATGGAGATCGAAGTAAGTTAATTGCCAATAGGATGGCAGTGGTAGCAAGTAGGGATGATGAAAATCTGAAAATAGATTGTATATAAATACTTAAGACATTTAATGTCAAGTAGAGATAATTCTAGAATCATTCTGGAAGCATAATTGATTTTGTCACACAGATTGGCTCCTGAGATCTATCTCTCAAGGAATTTGAGTGGAGAAGTAAAGGTCAATTGAAATTAGATTGTTAGTAAAATTTTACTTTCCATTTCTGGTATAATAAAGGGTGATAAATACCAAGTATTTCTTCTTTTGTGTATGCATTGTCACAAACACAGACAAAATCTTTAAGTTCAGGAGCATATATTTCTTCATATTTTGATGCTATGAAGAGTGAAGCAATTCCAACTAATTACAGTTTATTACGCATAATAGTATTTTTGGCAAGGTATCGATCAATTAAATTAATAGTCATATAGAGTGTTTCTGATTATAGTTTAAATTTAAGATGCACATCAACTAACCAATCTATTAGAATTGAACGCATCTAATTAGTAATGTCTAATTGTAAGTTCATATAAAATGGAGTCTAACACATAAATTTATGTTGATTGACACGTAGATATTCAAAAATATCAGCAACATATGGATTTACGAATTCAGGAACAGGAAGAGGTGTTTCTTCTTCGATCTTCAACATAGGTTTAGAACAGATGAATTATGATGTAGATCGAGTTGGTAATCGTTGTATGTTTGTGATTTCATTACCAAATTATCGATTACGTGTTGTTACAAAGTTATTGTATGATACTCGTACATAATTGTTTTCGTTGTTCGACTTCATTGATTTTTAAATTAACTGTTATAATTAAAAATTCTAATCATAAACTTATTAACAAGTAATTCACTAAATTTTTATATATTATAATCTATTTCCAATATAAACTTATAATCAACTAATAGTCCTTATTCATTATTTACTACATTAAATGATCAATGTACTAAAAATATAATAATTTATACTTTCTTTTATATTCCTTATAATCAAGGTTATAATAATAATTATCCATCTAAAAAAAGAATAAATCTAATAGTAATACAAAAGTAATTAATTTATCTTTATCTTTATTTTCTCATCTAATAATTATATATAATTTTTTATATGTCTTAAATTCTATTATTTAATTTAGATGATTTCATAACTTATATTCATATTTTTGAGATTCAAGTTATGCAATTAATATAAAAAATATTTAAATATATGAGATCCTTAAAGATTTTATATATTATATCATTATTATTATAAATGTTTAGTGTTTTCCTTATATAATCATATCTAAAATTATAAATTTGATTTTCTTTAAATTATTGCAAAACATAAAAAATAAAGAGTTTTATTAATAAACTACAATCAAAAATATTAGATGTGAGTCAAGTTATTGAGATTAACATAGATGCAATAAACATTAATTGAATTATACTGAAATTATAAATTAGACCCTATATGTAATATTATAAATGAGATATTAAATGTTTTCATAACAATATAACTATTTTATTATTTTAATCTATCTTTGAAAATTGAAAATGTTGATATTATCTTTGTGCATTATTCTTTCTTATTTCAATTATAAAATAATGAGATAAATAATATTAGATTTATTGAAACTATTAATCAAAAAGAAAATATATAAGATGTAGATACTTATTATATAAAAAAACAAATAAAATTATTAACCTAAAATGATTATTAATAAAAAAGCAATTATATATCATATTGCTCAAAAATTTATAATAATTACTTCAATTTTAGTACCATGTTAAATTTATTAAAAATATTAATTTGAGATGAGAAATTAAACAAATATTAAATTAAACAAATATTAAATTTAGAGATTTTAAAGGTAAACAAAAATGGAATAGTTTTCTCTTATTTATTTTAATTCAATTATTTGTAATTTATTATATCTCTATTTTTACCAATAAAATTATCTGGATTTCATTTAATTTTAGTGATCACTCATATATTAGAATGATATTAAAATATAAAATTATTTGGAAAGTTTGAAAAAGTAAGATATTTTATTATCAAGATTCTTTAAAATATAAACATTCTCTTTCTTTCTTATTGAAAATAATCAAATTAATAAATTAATAACAATCTTATGATCTTTAATGAAATGTTTTGATATTTATTTTAAATCAAAGTACAAAAGTTTTTTTTTTTATCTCATAGAAATTTATAATAATACATAATTTCAAGTATTTCAGAAGAATAACTCTTAATAAGATCTTTTTGTATATTTATTATAATGAGTTGCTTAATTAGTAATCCTTATTAGTTTTATGGATATAACCTCTAAAAAGATTTGAATGAATATGATAAACAATAGTTATATTAATAAGTAAGAGACAAGGGTTCAAAAGTAGAATTCTAAGGTTTAAAAATAAAGAAAAAAAACAAAAAAATCATAATTACAAATTATAGTTATCTTTATCAATTTAAAATTCTTTCCCATATTGTTCTTCTGGTCCAATAATTTATGAGACTATAGATTTTCTTGAGTTATCTTAAGCAACTAGCCTAGCCTTTTCAGCAATCACAATCATACGAGTGGCAATATTTCTTTTACGATTGATAGCTGCAAAAATTACAATTAATGTCAATAATAGCCAAGAACCTAACAAAATGAAAATCCAAGCTAAGCATTAATCTTGAGATCCACATTCAACAGTATCTCCATTATAAATACAACAATAATCACATTCAGCATAATCACATGAGTCTAATGGAAATGTTAAAATAATGTGTACATTTCTCAGCACTATAGTAACATTCACTTTCATATACAGCACAAAAGCCTTCTTGAGTACAACATTTCAAATATTTACAATCTACAGCTGCCTTGTTACTGAAACATGTTTAACTCAAGAGAGGCACAATGAAAATAAATAGCAACAACATTAAATTAAAAAAAAATATAGTTCATAATTAATCATTTGATATTTGAACATCCATCATAGCTACTTCAATTGTTTCATTAAGTATTTCACTCTTTTTTTAATTATTATTAACACTTTTTTCTCTTTAGGCATTAGCTGCTCTATTATGGATCAATGCTATTCTTTGCATAGTTTTATTTCGAACATAAAAATAGAGACTAAGATAGATTAAACATATGGCAATCCAAATTGAAATAGTAATGGCAATAAAAGTGTAGCAATATTAATATGTTTCACAAAACCAATCTCCATCATACCAATAGCAACATTCATCACAATAATGTTAGATTCCATATTGATAATAGTCTAAAGTGTTATGAGATTATACTTACAGCATTCAGCTTGAGCATATATAAAAAATACAAAGCACAACAATATTTTCATAATTAATTAATAATCATAACATTTAATCTTTCTTCAAACCTAATACATTCTATCCATCTAATTTATAGTAAAACTTCTTTTATTTTAGATTATCAAAAGGATCAATGATTTTTTGTACAAGTCTCAAGGAATCATATGCTCTATCAAGACATTTTGCCAAACAAACTTTCTCTTATCCTGCTAATTAAAAATAAATATATATTTTGATACAAATTGGTGTAGAATAATCATTAAAACATGTATCTAAACAAGTCATGTAATAATTTTCTTATAAGGTTGTTTTGATATATTTTTCAAAGTCATCTTAGGGAAGAGATTTGGATTGACCTGAAAAATTAGGTTTAAACATAAAATAAAAATTAAAAATTATTAATGGCAAATAGTAGATTAATAACATCTTCAAAGTTATATATATATATAAGAGTATTTCAACAAGATTTAAACATACTATAAAATTCTTCTTCTGTTATATATAAACTATCTGAAATGTTTATAAGATGCCAAATATTAGATTGGTTCTTACCCATCAAATGACAGAAATCTGATTCAGATATTCTGCCATCTTGATCATAATCTATTAATTAAAAACAAAATTTCTAACATTTTTTTGTTTATAATTTATCTCTGGTTACTGATGCTGCTAGAAATTCTACAATTTTAATAATATATACCTTTATAAGTGAGTGTATCATCTGACTATTTATTAAGTGTTGTGTAAAGATCATCAATTTATTAAGATGAATTATTGATATTAAATTAATATAATTATTTTTTGAATTCTTATTTCGAAATTTAACCATCTTAATCTGTATCTAAATATAAAAAAGTTTAAATGGCTTAACCATGATCATCACAATTTTAACAATAATAAGTTATAAGTGAGAATATTAGTTCTTCGAATAGAGTAGTCGAATGATAATTTAATAATTTAGATATAAGTTATTGATTAATTTAATTTACAAATTTATGTTTAATAAACCAATCCTCTTATAATGCTTATTAAGCAGTAATTCTTTTATTTGGATTAACTTATAACATCTTAATCAATAAACACTATAATTCTGGTGTAATTGATTTATCAAATTAGACCTTTCCACTTTTAATAGCATTTTTCATCTCTTAATTGGTCTTACCCATAAATGGATATCTTTTATGAACTAAATAAAATAAAGTAACTCCACAAGCCCAAATATCAATTTATTTGCCATAGTCTTTACTAAAAATCTCAGGAGCCATAAAGTACATCTTAAATTAGTTTTGAATAATCTTACTGATCCTAATTAAGAACTCAGTTTTCTATTCCTCTTTATTTCAGTGGATATACCAAAATCAATAAGTTTGATTAGTGTATTACCATTGTTGTATTGATATAAAATATTCTCTGGTTTAATATCTCTATGTACTACATCCTAATTATGTATGTAACTTAATGCCAACAACAATTGATAACTAATATTAGCTGCCTTCTCTTCTGTAAATTTATTATTATTCTAAATATCTTCCTATAGATCAGTTCCTTAAAGTAATCTATTTTTATTTAAAATATATTTACTCAATAATCATATTATAACTATGTTCATCTTAGAATACTTCAATTGCCTTAACAATAAATGGATGATCTAATTTTGATAAGATTTCCATCTCTTTTAAACATTTCTTACTTAATGAACTTTATTGTTTTTTTATCTATTTCATGGCTCTTAATTAATCTATAAATTAAATATTTATCAATATACTTGTTTATTTATTTCTTACTATAAACACTTCTCCATAACTACCAGAACCCAAAGATCTTTCTATCTAATAAGAATCAGCATAGTTCTGATATCGAAACTTCACAAAATCATCAGATGTTATATGAAATTTTGATATCACAACTGAATCATTAGGAGTAGGTGAATTTAAAGGTGACTTTTACATTATATCTGGAGATTTGGGTATCATAGATTTAGTTGTAGTAAACTCCTTATCAAAATCTGTAGGAGACAAGGATTCTTCGAGTATTTCATCTTCCATTTGTTAATCAATTATTGGTTTTAGAAAGTATACACTTGTACTTAATTGAGTTGTATATTCATATGTACAAGAATGTGATTAACAAATTGATCCCATTTATATAAATAATTATTAAATATATATATATAATCAATTAAAAGAGAATGTATGAGATTATTATTATTATTGTGGTTCATCATCTATATTAAGAAAATGGTCAATGTAATTGTTACCCTTTTACAATTTATTGAATCTATTCTTTAACATTATTTCCTTCATTAACTACATATATCATACTGTTCTCCCTTCAAAATGTTTATTTATTTAACACCATTTACTCCCATATCTCTAATATAAACTTAGTAACAACTTGTCATCTTCCTCATTCCAACCCTACTTATTTTTAATTCCAGGACGTAATTAATTCATATAATGCTCTCTTATTTGTTTCCCATTTCTACCCTGCATTCCTCTCTTTAATCAATATTTCATACTTGCAGCAATCAAAGCCCAATTATTAAATTATGGATTGTCCTTTGTAAATGATAAAATTATCTGGTTCTCTTCTTCTGTCCACTTCTTCTTCTTCTCCTGTCCACCACTCAAACGCTACCAGTGTTATTTACATTATGAAACTGTCCTTCCTTCTAAAAATTTAACAATAATCTCCCAATCTCCTTTATATATTTGAAACAAATCTTCCAAACGTTTATTCTCCTCCTCACTCCATTTCTTAATCTTTCTTTTCTAAAAAATACTATTAATCATTCAAAATTTACAGGTTCTTCTTTACTTTTATTCATCTTTCTAATTGATTTCTACAATGTCTTAGAATTACATGTTCTCGATTGACTTTAAATCATAATACTAAATTCCCTTACGTCCCTTGAAATTGTGATTCATTTTCTGAATAATCAGATTCTGCCTCCTCCCTCATACAAAGAGTTGAAGATATTTTCTACAACTCACTCTAATTTTCCTCAATTAAATTTCTATTGTTCACTTAATCTATACTATCAAAGGCTATAAAATAATTCATACTTTTCCAAATCAACCTCATATCTCATCACATCATTCTAAGCCAATCCTTCGAAATCAATAAAATCTTCTACTTCTTCAAATCTGTAGTCCTCATTCTGAAAATCATTTGATTCAGAGAAGTTCATTTGAAATTTTTATATAAGTATTTATGTTAATCAACATAAATTATTTTTAATATAATTCTCAACTGTTTAATCAATATACCTCTACTAAAATGATAAGGATACAAAAATCATATGAATAATATTATAAAAACAAACTCTTTATATATCAAAATAACCACTTAAAATTATTCATCTTCTTCATCTACAATGACATCTACCATAAACACCTCCAAAAACATAACAAAATTGAAATTTACATCTACAAGTCATATGATTACATCCTTAATTCTTTTCTACCCAAAATTTACATTAAGGACATTGTTTATATTTAGCACCTTAAACAAATTAAAAGAATTAATCATCTAAAATTTTTTCGTTTTTTTGTCTTAATTCATTTTAGATTTTCTCTTTATAAGCTTAACATGTTTATCCATGATGATATTCTATTTTACAATGAAGACAATAGGATTTCGTACAAGAAGGACAATTAAATTAGGCATCATCAGCTATAAATACATATTAGCAATCAGGAGTTGGACACCATGAATACTTAATAATGAAATATTTAATATACTTCATCACCATGACTTTCAACATATTATTTGAAAGTAAACTATTAAAATTCATAAAGATTTTGATCATCTAATACTTCAGTTAAATCAGAATAGATCATAGGTTTTTTGCATTCAATGGTGGGACAACAGAGAGGGAATTGACGTACTTATATTTAAGTAACACAATATTGATTCAAACATTTTTAATGATAAATATGAGAACATTGTAAAGTTGCCATTTCAACAAAAGGAATAACTTCCAAACATATCTTACATTCAATTTAATTTTTTTATTCATCTTCTTATTATTTCTTCTTCTTTCTTATCATATCCTCCATCTATATCTAAGTATTTACCTCCTTCAAATATTATGTATCGAGTCTAAAATATATTAATATTTAAAATATACTCAAGTTATATTCTTTAAGCAAATTGTAAATTCTTTTCTTCTTCATCTTCAAATATTTAAAAATTCTATTAATTTGAATTCTATTATTATTAATTGTTTTAAATAACTTAACACTTTATTGGTTAAAATTGATTTTCATTGAATTATTCAATTCTAAATAAAAAAGGTGATTTACTTAAATGTATTTTCTTCAATATTATTACAAAGCTGTAGAAGCTAACATATTAAAAAATAAAATAAACATCTTCATTTCCATTTAAAGTTCTATTATATAGATTTAAAATCTATTCATTTGTATACACTTGTATCTCAATAAATTCTCTTAAATTTTTGATTAGTTCTAAATTTTATGCAAAATTATTTTTATTATGATTCTTTCCTTATAGAAATCCTAAAAGATAAGAGTCCATGATCATTTCATCAGCCTTTATTAATTAGAATCTAAGTACATTTTTGCTTTTTAAGGAATACTTAATTTCCTTAGCTAAGGATTCAATTCCAATCATAAAAATATAATAATTAAGGTATTTAGAATAATGTATTGAGAGAAATATAATCAAATAATTATAAAAACCAATTAAATCTATTTTAACTTATTTATATAGATTTTTGCTTAGGTTTCTATATAAAGTTTATATATAAAAAATACTTTCTTACATTAAAATAAGACTCTTTTTTTGATAAATTTAATACTCTATTTACTAATATGTTTGAGTAAACTGATCCGAAATTTGGATAATTGAATTAATGTATGAATGTGATCATTATGTAAAATGAATAATGAAAGTTTGTCTGTAAAGGTTGGAAAGTTTAAAACATAGTAATAGAGTAAATGATTATTTAGTATAAAACCAGAAATTCCTTATGATTATTAATATGAACTGTTATAAAAAGAACACTTGTTGATGAAATTCTTTATTAGTGGCTTAAATAAGGAGGACTAAATCTTTTGAGAAAATGGAATATTGATATTAATAAATACTAAAATTTTACATTGGATTATTCTATATTTTTTTTGTTAATGGTTTGGAAAGAATTTTCTTCATGGAACTCTTTAGTAAAAATAAGATTCTAATGTGCTTTAAGTGATATAAATTGTAGAATTTTAACATATGATAAATTATCATGAATAATAGAATTAATATTTGCAAAAATTTAGGATTGAATAGAATGAATAGATGAATAATAAATATATATGAAGTCAAATATAACATATTATTATATGAAAAAAAAAAACAAGAATGGTTTGAGGATTGATAGAATAAGTTATTTTGAGAGTTAATTAATTTTTTTTTTTAATGATCCTAATTTATGCATTACTTATAAGTATTAGTAATGCTTGTAATTACAAATGTGCTAATTGTGATGATTAAGACAAGTGCTTAAGTTGTGCACCTACTAGAGTATTAGTTAATGGTGAATGTTTTTGTGCAGAACATCACCAAGAATTATCAGGTATTCTTAAGAGTGAGAATTGTTTTCAATGCTATTAGAAATGCATAACATGTAGCGTTGATAATCCAAATAAATGTTTAAGCTGCAATGATTAAATATCAAATAGAATATTATTTAAAGGAATGTGCATTTGTAAAACTGGTTATTATGAAATATAATCTTAATATAATTGCATCAAAGAATATGATGAGAGAATAGTTAAATTTTCAGTCAAAATCTCATAAGATATTAATAACTTTTAAGATTAAATATGTAAAATAAAAGAATGTGATACATAATCTAATTCTAATTTACAATAAATCATAAATAACTAATATTTCTATGATCCAATATAAGGTAGGCAGGTAAAAATTACAATTTCATAATTGAATATGAAAAATTTATAAAAAGTTGAAAATAGTAATAATTTAAATGGTGAATATTTTCCATATTCTCATAATAACATATTCACAATAGCTTTGAAATAGATTTCATAACCTTAAGGTTTGGGATGGGAAATAGGACTAAAAGAATAAATCTAATCAGATCAATCTTTTAAAAGAGGAATTTATAATTTTAAGATATTGTAATATTATAAAGATGGAATTTTAACTATATAAATGATAACTACAGATGGTCTTTCATTAGTGAAAGGAAGAATCTTATTAGAAAATAGATTTTTACAAGAATCTGGAGTTTATATGCAATACTTCACATTAATTAGTTATAAATCAGATTCTATACTTGGGAATCCTGATTTGAATAATATAATTAATAATTTTATGGGTTTATTAGAAAATTGTGAAAATTGTGAAGTATGTGAATTTTAGAATGATGGTAAAGGATATTGTAAAAAATGTAATAATTATTTCAAATATGATTAAATAAAAAATCAATGTGTTTGTGAATATGATTTAGATAATAACGGATAATGTTATAAAAAGTGTTTAAATTCAAATTGTTTAAGTTGTGTTGATAATTTATGTATTAAATGTTCAGATATAACATAAAATACTTGTATAGAATGTGATTATGGTTATTATTAAGATGGTGAATTCTGTAAATAATGTGAAAGTAAATGTAAGACTTGTTCTTGGGCTAATGTTTGTACATCTTGTAATAATAATTATCATTAATAAAATGGAGATTGTGTATAATGTTAATCTCCATGTTTAGATTGTTTATCAGAAACATAATGTAAATCATGTGTAAATGGGTATTATATATCAAGTGATAAATGTGAATTATGTTCATAATCAATATAGAATTGTAAAAATTGTGATAATTAAACATAATGTTCATAATGTGAAGATGGATATTATTTAGATTCTACAAAATAATGTTAATTATGTGCAGATAATTGTCAATTATGTAGATCAATATCTTATTGTACAAAATGTATGGATGGTAATTTTTTAGAAGAAATTGGTGAATAAGCAAATTGTAAACTGTGTGAATAAAATTGTTCAAAATGTAAGAATTCATCTTAATGTACAAAATGTATAGCTGGTTATTATGAATATGATTTAAAATGTCTTAAATGTGATTTAAATTGTAAAACATGTTTTGATTAATCAAATGAATGTTATTCTTGCGATTAAGGTAAAGTACTTATTAATAAAACATGTCAATAATGTAAATCACCTTGTTAGACATGTGATATAACAGAAGAGACTTGTACAAATTGTATAGATGAGACATATTATTTAACTAATTTAAATAAATGTATTAAATGTGAATTACCATGTAAAACATGTACATCTTAATAACATTGTTTAACTTGTGAAAATGGATACTAATTAGATACAATTAATATGAGATGTATTAATTAGGATCCAATATAAGGAATATGTATTGATGGTTAATATATGGATTAAAATAATATATGTTAAATATGTTCAACAAATTGTTTTACATGTAATAATAATAATACTAATTGTACAACATGTAAAACTGGTTATTTTTTATAAAATAATACATGTTAATAATGTGATTAGAATTGTATTGAATGTATATCATTTACAGAATGTATAAAATGTAAAAATGAATATGTTACTACTATTGATAAGAAATGTTAATTGAAAATTTGTTCTAATTCTGAATGTTCATTATGTTATACAGAAGATACATGTCAAAGATGTGTAATATCTTATTATTCTTCAAATAATAAATGTTTAGTATGTGATGATAATTGCAAATCTTGTGATAAGAATGCTAAATATTGTACTTCTTGCAAGAATAAAATGTATTTAGATGTATAAACTAATACATGTATGTAATGTTCATAAAAATGTTTAACTTGTTAATAATCAAGTAATAATTGTTTAGAATGTAATATAAATTATTTTCCATCTAATAATGATTGTATTAAATGTAGTGATGATTGTTAAGAATGTGAATCTTAACCTAATAATTGTAAAAGTTGTAAATAAGATAAATATCTTCAAAATGCAGAATGTATATCATGTTCAAATGTAAAGGATGGATGTCATAGTTGTACCAATTCTACATCATGTACAAGTTGTGTAATTGGATATTATTATAATACTACTGATAAATCTTGTTATAAATGTCCACCAGAATGTTAAGCATGTACATCTCCAACAAATTGTTCTGAATGTTCATATACTGCATATAAATATAATTCAACAACCTGTATATAATGTCCAATAAAATGTAAATCAAATTGTTCATTTAATAATTCTAATGTAAAATGTGAATAATGTGCTGATGGTTATTTTTTAATAAATGATGATTGTCAACCTTGTAAAGCACCATGTAAAACATGTGAAGATAATGAAAATAAATGTATTTCATGTTAAAATGATTATCAAGTAACAACAAATTAAAATTGTTAATAAATATGTGAAATGACAAATTGTAAAGAATGTATTATCTAAAATAATGTGAAAACATGTAAAATATGTTTACCTGAATATGAATAAAAATCTAATTAATGTGTTCCATGTCAACCTGGTTATTATTATGATAAGGATCAACTTAAATGTATTAAATGTGATCCTCCTTGTGATTAATGTAAATATAGTAGTACATAATGTACAACATGTATATAATCAAAGTATCTGATTAATAATTAGTGTTTAGATTGTTAATAAACATGTCAATCATGTACAAATCTTACTACATGTACAAGTTGTATTACAGGTTATTATTTATTAAATGGATAATGCATATAATGCTAATCTCCTTGTACATATTGTAATAATAATGTCTGTTAAAAATGCTAAGATGGATACTTTTTAGATTCTTCTCAATGTTAACCTTGTAAAAGTCCTTGTATTACTTGCTAATCTCTTGATATCTGTTATTCTTGTATTCAAACTCACTATTTTTTATAAGATAATTAATGTTAAAAATGTGATACAACATGTTTAGAATGTGATAAATTTGGATGTACAAAATGCAATGCAGGATATTATCTTAAAGATTATACTTGTATAAAATGTTCTGAAAATTGTTTAAAATGCGATGAGAATAAATGTTTTAAATGTATTTAACCTTATGTGCCTGAAAACAACATATGTGTAAGTTGTAAGAGTCCATGTAAAATTTGTAATAATGAGAATTGTTCATAATGTTAAGATAATTATTTTCTAAAAGATGGATAATGTTTTCCATGTTAACCTAATTGTATTACTTGTATAGAAAATTAATGTACATAATGCAATAATAACAAATATTACATTTCTTAATCTAATTGTGTCCCTTGTAAACCTAATTGTGTAAGTTGTGATTAAACAGCCTGTAAAGAATGTGCTGAAGGGTATTATTCTCAAGGTTAAGAATGTAATAAATGTTAAGAGAATTGTCTATCTTGTATTCAAGATATTTGTTTTACTTGTAAAGATGGGTATTATTAAAATAGTAAATTATGTAATAAATGTTAAGAGAATTGTCTAACTTGTAGTGCATTTGATAAATGCACAACTTGCATTTAAGCATATTATTTACATAATTCTGAAAAATGCTTAAATTGCTAAGAAGGATGTAAACAATGCACTACTGAATTAGATTGTACACTATGTTTAGAAGGGTATTATTTGGAAAATACTCCTATCAATAAATGTACTAAATGTAATGTACTTAATTGTAAAAGTTGTTTAAATAAAGATTAATGTAATTCATGCAATAATGGGTACTTTTTATAAGATAATCAATGTCACAAATGTTCCAATGGATGTCTTAAATGTATAATCTCTAATGATCCAACAATTGGTAAATCAATTTGTTAAGAATGTGATAGCAATGTCACAAACTTTTTAAAATTAGAAAATGGGTAATGCACCCTATCAAGTGTATGTAATGAAATTCAAATGTACAAAAATGAATAAGGAATATGTGAGAAATGTATTGAAAATTGTTTAAAATGTTCATTCAAAAACTCCTGTGATTTATGTTATGAAAATTATACTTTTAATTAGGAATCAAAGAAATGTGAAGAAGATGTAGATGAAGATCCATAATACGTCTTACCAATTGTTGCCGTTTTTGTATCTATTCCAACAGTAGGAATACTAACTGTTTTAATCAAAAAGCTTTTAGATTATTCTAATTACCCAAACAATGAACTGCCCAATGCTTGATTTTTTTATATTATATATATATCACTATTATTTTTTTTATTTTTCTATCATGTAATTTTTCACAAATGCTTTTATTAATTTCTCATATTGTTATTTATTCTCCACATATATTTTTGCCAAAGATCCCATTGTAGGAGATTTTGGATTTGGATTATACAAAAATCCTTCCATTCCCTTCAATATTTCTATACATGTTGTTGCAGGAGTGTAACCTATTTTATTGTTTAGAATATCTATGCATGTTACTCCATTTTCAAAAATATTCATATGTTAAAATTATCCTCCATACAAAGTCCACTAATATGTAGGTGGATCACTTGGGTATCCTTTAGGGAAATTTAAAACTCCTGAAAACTCTCCTCCTTCCCAAATCGTACCTTCTTTCCCATATATGGTAACAAACCACTTTTTATAATTTATTGAATTGTTTTATTTATCAACTTCTACTGTCATATTTTCTAAAATCTCTTCCTCTATGGCATTTAGAACAGCATTAAATTCTATTTCTAATCTATTTTTAACCATGTCAATCATTTTTTTATTTTTATTAATATATTTTGTGAATTATTATACAAATTAAATTCTACTTATATTTATTAGTAATATCTTATTCATATTACAACTTATCCTATATTTATTGAATTTCATACATGAATTTTAAATATAATTACTACTATTTATTATAATTCCTCTTAAGACATATATTATATTTTTTATTGAACTTTTACAAATAAGTATTATTTATATAAATGTATTATACTCTCAAATTAATATAATCTTCTATTAATTTTAATTGTCTATCACACATAATACTATTCATATATTTATTAATCTTATTATTATTAACTGATTTAAATAATTTCAAAATAACAAATGAAATCAGGTAGTTCATGGTTGAATGCTGTATAAATGAATCCACTTGACTTTGCTGAAATCGATTACTTGGATCCTGCTTTAAAGGATGGACATAAGGTCCTATACGATCGCATTTTAAACATTAATATTCGATTCTAAGATCGGTTCTCAGAAGTCTAGGAACTAAGTTAACCAGAACCTATACGTTTAAGAGTTTTATAATTAGTAAGGATATTATATATATTAAGGGGTATTGATAGTAATCCATAATCAATTAAAATTGAAATAAGTTCAGAGAAGGATTTGTTCTTTCTGTTTCATCATGAAGCCACTATTAATAGTTTTACTTAAATAAAAGCATTGTAAAATTTACAAATGCCATTTAAAGATTATGCTCAGATTACTATAGCAACTTTAAATAAGGTTGAATAAAATTTTAATGGGTATTTAAGATCTCTATATCAAGTTATGGAGCTATCTTTTAAGTGATGTTGGATGGTTCAGCTAGATTGGAAATCAATTAAACAACAGAATTCAGAAGTATACATATGATCCACTTTGATTTTCATTAAGTTGAGGAATCATTCCTAAGATAAACAATAGTGTTTAAATACAATCAATAACGAAAAGAAATTAAGTATCTTACTCAATCATTAAATGAATGTAAAATGAGAGCCACTGGAACATTCAAATGATTTAAAATTTATATATATATATATATACGTGGTCATACAATATCATTTTCATTAGACTTGTTATTTAACTCTCTCTTAAACCTTTTAGAAACCTTTATCAATTTTTTCATGATGTTTCAAATAAAGAGGATGAACAAACTATAATGATTTAAATGAAAAAATACCTAATCATACAATTTCTCAGCTCCTTTAACTTATGGATGGAATAAAGCAACAAAGAGTGCTAATTTTAAGATATGGTAAAAGGGAATGAATTCTAATGCAAATCCAATTGTAGAATCTGCTAAAGTGATGATTGAAAATAGAATCCAATAGGTTAACCATTATTTGTCATCATTTTCACCTAAAATATAGACATATAATATACCTTAAGACTCTATTGCTTAAATGCTTCTGTATGCTGGATAGATGATAGAAATGAATGTGGAAAGAAAACGTGCTGCAATTCCAAATATAATGCTGAAAAGTGCAACAGAACCACAGATAAAAACTACATGAGCAGGTCGAACTCCGATTTTGCTACATGGTCCTTTGAGTATTTCCATTTGATCTGTATTATCAAGTCCAAATTTTGTAATTAATGGATCAAGTTTTGATAACACTGCGTTCATTATTTTATTAAATTAAAAATTATTAAAATTTCCAAATTCATGTTCATTCGCTTTCAACTGACCATCTTGCAATTCTATCTAAATTATCATTCAATAATTTTTATGCCTCTTAGACTCTATCCAATATAAATTATCTATTAATATTATAGAATTATTCACCTCTAATCATTTCTGTCTTACAATGTCTATCCTACTTCACGTACTGCCAATTTCTTAGTATTCAATTCCAATTCCTTTTATTAAAAGTGAGCATCCAATTCTTAATATGATCTATCACTTTAAGCCAATGAACTAATAAAATATATATAATATATTAATATTACCTTCTGATTTCACCACTCAACTTATTGTATAATCTAATATTTTCTTATTCCTTCTCTTCATCAATTGCTAAACTATTTAAGACTGCATCTCTCAATCTATTCAACAATTCTTAAATATGTTCAACTTATTCAGTTTATAAATGAGCAGTAATCTAAATGTAAATAATAATTAATTACTTAAGCTAAGACTTCAATATGTTTTCCTCTTCCTAATGCTTTGATTTCATCTAATAAATTATCTTTTTCAATTAAACTATGTCCACCTCCTTATTGTAATTCACTCACACGTAATAACAATTATCCAATTACATCCAAAATAGCATTTTAATCACCAACTCTCTTTTAATATGCTTATTAATCATTTGCAAATAATCCATCAATAATAGTTTATTAGTTATTCAAAACTTAAATTCTACTTGCTGCTTGTTCAACTGATACTCTTAATTCTTCTACTTCATTTGCTAATCCTGAAAATGTAGCTTCCATTTCTTATTATTTATCATTGAAATATTTCTCATCCTCTGATTCATCATTTGCCAAATGCTTTCTCAACTCTTCAACATGATCATTTAGACTCTATAATGTTTCACCCTTCTGAACCATCATCAATAATTCTCCAAATAATCTTCCACCGAATTCACTTTGTTTTGACTATTTCCTTGTAAACCAACACTCATTACATAAGTTTTAAACACTTCTATAAATGCACTATGATCTGCTGTCTGTAACATCACATTGCTGCTAGCTGTCACCAACATTATACATAACAATCCAAATCCAATTCTATTCATACCCGTTTTTTATATAATTAATAAAAAATCATAAAAAATTTCAATCATCTCCAATACATGGAATCATTTTCTCAAACTTTAATCCATTTCTTTATTTATTCTAAACAATACTTCTACTCTTTTACTTAACTTAATTTAAAGTCATTATTTATTTAAATTGATCATATCTAATCAATCCCAAATTTAATTCTTAAAATATTCCATCTATCTTATCCTAACTAAGTACTATTCCTTTTCTACTCATTGCAATTCCATAATCATTCTTTGATATATATTATCTATGTTTAACANACTGCCAATTTCTTAGTATTCAATTCCAATTCCTTTTATTAAAAGTGAGCATCCAATTCTTAATATGATCTATCACTTTAAGCCAATGAACTAATAAAATATATATAATATATTAATATTACCTTCTGATTTCACCACTCAACTTATTGTATAATCTAATATTTTCTTATTCCTTCTCTTCATCAATTGCTAAACTATTTAAGACTGCATCTCTCAATCTATTCAACAATTCTTAAATATGTTCAACTTATTCAGTTTATAAATGAGCAGTAATCTAAATGTAAATAATAATTAATTACTTAAGCTAAGACTTCAATATGTTTTCCTCTTCCTAATGCTTTGATTTCATCTAATAAATTATCTTTTTCAATTAAACTATGTCCACCTCCTTATTGTAATTCACTCACACGTAATAACAATTATCCAATTACATCCAAAATAGCATTTTAATCACCAACTCTCTTTTAATATGCTTATTAATCATTTGCAAATAATCCATCAATAATAGTTTATTAGTTATTCAAAACTTAAATTCTACTTGCTGCTTGTTCAACTGATACTCTTAATTCTTCTACTTCATTTGCTAATCCTGAAAATGTAGCTTCCATTTCTTATTATTTATCATTGAAATATTTCTCATCCTCTGATTCATCATTTGCCAAATGCTTTCTCAACTCTTCAACATGATCATTTAGACTCTATAATGTTTCACCCTTCTGAACCATCATCAATAATTCTCCAAATAATCTTCCACCGAATTCACTTTGTTTTGACTATTTCCTTGTAAACCAACACTCATTACATAAGTTTTAAACACTTCTATAAATGCACTATGATCTGCTGTCTGTAACATCACATTGCTGCTAGCTGTCACCAACATTATACATAACAATCCAAATCCAATTCTATTCATACCCGTTTTTTATATAATTAATAAAAAATCATAAAAAATTTCAATCATCTCCAATACATGGAATCATTTTCTCAAACTTTAATCCATTTCTTTATTTATTCTAAACAATACTTCTACTCTTTTACTTAACTTAATTTAAAGTCATTATTTATTTAAATTGATCATATCTAATCAATCCCAAATTTAATTCTTAAAATATTCCATCTATCTTATCCTAACTAAGTACTATTCCTTTTCTACTCATTGCAATTCCATAATCATTCTTTGATATATATTATCTATGTTTAACATCATGCCAAATGAATAGATTATCCAATCTATCCTAAGTTAAATAAAATGGTTGATTCAATAAAGAGGCCATAAAATCTGTATATGAAATATAAAATCCTTAATCATTTTTACTAAATTTCTCTATTGGTAATTGTTTTAACAATTTAATTTTTCCTTAATATTCTAAAAATTCTTGAAATTCAATTTCATTAATAGTTCCACTATTATCTCTATCCAATTCTTCAAATTTCAATTTTAAATATTTCTATTACAAATCTGTTAATTGTGATAATAGAATTTTCAATGCTTCCTTCTTAAATTAAGTACTCTCACTATATTATTTAAGTAATTCAATGATTCTTTCAATTTCTAAATTATTTTCTTCACTTTACATTGTTGTCAACATCCTATATTAATTGGAATCACGTATCATCCATGTATGTTTAAGTGCTTATAAACATGTTATTCTCTTATTTGGATTAGGTTCCAATAATTTAGTAATTAAATCCTAACACNTTCTTCTACTTCATTTGCTAATCCTGAAAATGTAGCTTCCATTTCTTATTATTTTTCATTGAAATATTTCTCATCCTCTGATTCATCATCTGCCAAATGCTTTCTCAACTCTTCAACGTGATCATTTAGACTCTATAATGTTTCACCTTTCTGAACCATCATCAATAACTCTCCATATAATCTACCACCGAATTCACTTTATTTTGACTATTTCCTTGTAAACCAACACTCATTACATAAGTTTTAAACACTTCAATAAATGCACTATGATCTGCTGTCTGTAACATCACATTACTGCTAGCTGTCACTAACATTATACATAACAATCCAAATCCAATTCTATTCATACCCGTTTTTTATATAATTAATAAAAAATCATAAAAATTTACAATCATCACCAACACATGGAATCATCTTTATAAACTTTAATCCATTCTTTTATTTATTTTCACTTATAATTCTATTCTTCTACTTAATTGAATTGTAAGTCATGACTTATTTAAATTGATCATATCTAATCAATCCTAAATTCAATTCTTAAAATATCCCCTCAATCTTCTCCTTACTAATTACTACTCCTTTTCTACTCATTGCATTTCCATAATCATTCTTTGAAATATATTGTCTATGTTTAACATCATACCAAATGAATAGATTATCTAATCTATCTTGACTTAAATAAAATGGTTGATTCAGTAAGGCAGCCATAAAATCTGTATATGAAATATAAAACCCTTAATCATTTTTACTAAATTTTTCTATTGGTAATTACTTTAATAATATAGTCTTGCCTTATTATTCTAAGAATTCTTGAAATTCAATTTCTTTAATAGTTCCACTATTATCCCTATCCAATTCTTCAAATTTCAATTTTAAATGTTTCTATTATAAATCTGTTAATTATGATAATAGAATTTTCAATGCTTCTTTCTTAAATTAAGTACTCTCACTATATTATCTAAGTAATTCAATTATTCTCTCAATTTCTAAACTATTTTCTTCACTTTACATTGTTGTCAACATCCTATATTAATTAGAATCACGTATCATCCATGTATGTTTAAGTGCTTATAAACATGTTATTCTCTTATTTGGATTAGGTTCTAATAATTTAGTAATTAAATCCTAACATTCATTTGATATATTTAATTTGAACTTGAGATTAGGTTTGTTTATTTATTATTCCAATTAATGAATATTCTATCCACTAAATGGAGGCTCTCCAAATAATAGAACATACATAATGCAACCTAAAGACCATTCATCACATGTCTCAGAATACACTCCTTTTAACACTTCTGGAGCCACATAAATAGGAGTTCCAACTTTGGTTTAATGTCTGCATTTGGATCTCTATTGTTATGGCTTTTTTATAATTTGTTCGCGCTTACTCAATCCAAAGTCAATAATTCTGATATCAAATTCTCCATCAGCATTTGCTAACATCAAATTCTCAGGTTTTAAATCTCTATGAATTATTCCTCTTTCATGTAAATACCCCACAGCAGAAAATAATTATCTCATAATTATTTACGTCATTCTTTCACTTAATGGTCCATGATTTAAGATTTATTATAAGAGTTCTCCACCTTTGCAGTACTCCATCACAAAGTAGAAATGATTTAAATCTTCATACTCCTCATACACTCTAATTATATTAGGATGATCTAATCTTGATAAAATCTCTAACTCTCTTTAAATCTACTCAACACTTATCCTCTATTTATCTATACATTTTATAGCATAACACTTTCCTTTGAATCCATTCTTATCCTAATCTATCTTATAACCAATTTAAACTGTAGCAAAATTCCCACGACCAATAACTTATCCCAATTTGTAAAAATGACGAATGTCTAGCTAACTGAATTACCTAATTTCAGAATTCTTTTAGACCTTCTAACGAACATTCGAACTACACGAACCCATTTATTTGTATTAAAAAAATAATAAAAAGTTTATTCTCCACTGTGGAAAATGAAATCATATTGAAATTTATATTAATCATTAGATATATGCGATCGAAACTAATATTTCCATTAAAGTGTTATTTATACAAGATTCTTACATTCATCAAATTTTTATATTTAAATATGAATTCTTTTGATTGCAAATTTAATATCCAATTATGTTTAATATATATAATTAATATTTCATCTCTTTAAATTTATTTTTAGAGTATTAAGTGTTTTTAAATCCTAAATTCTTGCTACATTTTTACTTTGTCTATATTAAGTATTCAATTTTAATTCAAATAAATTTATAATCAAACTTAATTAAGTACAAAATTTTAATGATTCTCTTTGAAACATTAAAAAACATTGAATATATTATTTAATTAATAAATAACATTTAAAAAGAGATATACAAAATTACAATATTGAAATCTAGTGAATATAAAAATACTTATATTTACTAAAAGATTTTGCTATTAATTAATTAAATTTGTATTCAATATTTCCTTATAAATTATTTTAAATATATAATTAGATTCTATCTTATTTTTATAAGCATAATGATTTCTATAATTGCTATATATAATATATATTATAATTTATATATAATCTTTATGATATAATTAATATATTCATTATTAAAATAAATAAAGAATTGATCTACACTTTAATATTATTATTTTGAATCATCCAGTATGAAAAATTTTCTATTTCTTATTAAAATATTATAATTAGTAAATACTAATAATAAAATTTATAAATATAGATGGTTACTATATATATTTATTGTGATTAATTTTATTAAAACACAAATATTATTGTTCTTGTATATGGATTAAGAATTGATTCGCAAGTGGTTGAATTAATAGAAAATTCAAAGAGTGATTTGTGCATAACAACATTTGATGAGGAATGTAATGATAGTCCTCCAGAAATTAGACCATGATACCTGATATTGATAATAAGTATCAAATCAACATAGCTAAGTTGTCGAATGAAAAAAACAAAACAGTATTTAGTTATGCTGTCCACAGAAATACAAAGATAGGAGAGACAATCTAAAATTATATTATTTAAGCTCAGAATAGGTTAAATCAAAAGAAAAGACAAATAAAACCGATACGATTCAGAACCTAATAAACTACTAGAACTGATAGTAGTGTTGAACGTTCATACAATATATGTCCTTAACACTCTATTTATCTTAATAATCGTAAATCTGTTAGAACAAGTTCTGTCATTGGAGCAATTAAAACATAATAATCGAATTCCTAATTGAGTTTTTATAAGAAAAGCTCAATTCCTAAACTAATCACTAAAAGAAACACTTTATTTTCTTAAACAAGACATTCTCAATAAAATGAATTTATTAAATATGAAAAAATATGATGCTATTATTATAGGTGGTGGTCACAATGCACTTGTGGCAGCCTGCTATTTCAAATATAAAAATATCTTGCTTCTAGAAAGAAGACATATAACTGGTGGAGCAGCTTAAACAGAAGAAATCTATCCTGGTTTTAAATTCAGTCGATTCTCATACTTACTCTCATTGATGCGTCCATCAGTAATCAATGAATTGAATTTATATTAACATGGATTGAAACTATTTAGAAGACCTATCTCTAGTATTACAGTCACCAAAAACAAAGGAGAATATCTGTTAATGAACTCAGATTCAACTTTTTGTAAATAGGAAATAGCTAAGTTCTCTAAAAGAGATAGTGAAGTCTATGATGAATACAACTAATTCTTATCAGAAATTATAGATTTATGGAGTTATTATTAAGATAAATATCCTTATGACACATCTGCTAAAGGTAATGGATATAATATAAAGAAAAGTTTTGATGATCTTGGATTATTATTGAAAATTGGATAAGATTGATGGAAAAATAAAGATAAAGTATATATTTTAAATTTAATTAGATATACGATTACATTTAATTTATGTCATAATCGTCAAGTTAATTTTTAAATAAATGGTTTGAATCTGACATTTTAAAAGGAACGCTTATAACTGATGGCATCATAGGGGAAATGATATCTATTGATACTCCAGCTAGTGCATATATCTTATTGCATCATGTAATGGGTGAAATATTCCCAAATTCTAAGGGAGAATGGGCGTTTGTTGAAGGTGGAATGGGATCTATATCTAAAATACTTACTAAATTGAATGAATAGAAGGGAGTAGAGATCAAGACCAATATAGGAGTGGAATAAATACTAACATCTAATAATTAGGTTACTGGAGTTAAATGTTCAGACAATAATATATATTATAGTGATACTATAATAAGCAGTGTAACTCCAAGAATCACCTTTGAGAAATTACTATCAAATGATTAATAAACAAAGAATCCTAAATATTTCAATGATGTTAAACATATGGAATATAATGGAGCTTGTACTAAATTTAATTTTGCTGTATCTGAAATGCCTAAATTTAAATGTTTTGAAGGAACCAAATATGAAAACCCTGAATCTGTATTAATTGGTACAACACATTTAGGATGTGAAAGATTGGATACATTAAGATATGCATACTAAGATTGTATAAATGGAAAGTATTATTAATTAATAATTCATCTTATAGATCATTTAGTGATAATTTATTTGTGGATTTAGTTGTTCCTACTGTTCATGATAAGACAATAGCTCCATAAGGGTAACATATTGTATAATGTTTGGTTTAATATACTCCTTATAAGGCTAATTGGAATGAGTAAATCAAATAATAGTTGAAGGAATAAGTTATTGATTACATTTCTCAATATGCTCCAAATTTCAAGTAATTATTATTGCCATTTTAATAGAAATTCTATACTCTATACTGATATGGTAACACCATAAGAAATTGAGTAACTCTTGAATATGACAGAAGGTAATATTTTTCATGGTGCTTTAACTTTGGATAAATTGTATGGAAATCGACCAAGTAATGGATATAATAGTTATGGAACACCAATTAATGGATTATTTTTATGCGGTTCTGGAACTCATCCCGGTGGAGGTGTAATGGGGGCTCCAGGAAGGAATTGTGCATTGTATATTAACAATTATGTAAAATGAAATACATTTTGATTATCATCAAATCAAAGTATTATAATTTAATTTATTTTTCATTTCCTTTTTTATTTGATCAATAAATTCATAGAATATTTCATCATTAATAGAATCAATTACGGATTCAACAACACCAAAATTTTTTATAAAATATTTAAATTTCTTTGTAGATTTAAATTCCTTGATATCATAATTATTGAATGTTCTTAACGATGGTCCTATATATCCAACAAATCTTCTTTGTCTTATTTAATTAATATCTTACTAATATAATAGATATAATTCTATAAACATTAAACCCACATGTTGCTATGAATGGATTATGGAATACTATTTAATTAATTGAACATAGTCAATGATAATTCATTTATAGTGATCCAAGTAATTCAAATTTTCTAATCATATAATAAATTAAAATATTCCAAAATTCTATTATGTATGAGGTTGCACTTCTTTTCAATGAAAAAATATCACCAGATTAAATTAAATCCATAAGCAAATTACTCAATGATTTAGGATTTGGATTAACTGTGATAATTCAAAACACATCAATAATCATGATGCTTTATTTAAGAAATGTAAAAAAAACAAGATAATTAATTAGAATGATCTACTTTTATAGACACTTTCAGATTTGCATATTGAATTACCTAAATATTCTAAGAAATCACATTAGAAATCAATATTAGTTTAAAATAGAAAGAAATTTGAAAAGTATCGCTTGTTTATTAGAATCCGAGAATTTTTAGATAAGAATATAAAAGAAATGGAATAGTATTCAAAATTCAAGTATGATTAGAAATAAAAATTTGAAAATACCAATAACGTAGTAGAGATTGATTCTTATCTTAGAGAAATTGCTATATATTAAATTTTAGCTACTCTACAGAATAATAATTAAATTAATCCAGAAAATAGTGGAGAACAATTTTTATTTGTTGCATTAAAATAATAAGGAATTTTATTAGATATTTGTCCAATGAGAACATTTAGACATAGCACATACAAAGAATTAAAGTAATGTTTATAAATGAATGTTAATGTTTTGGATTATTTAGTTGTGAGAATCAGATCTTAAATGGGTGAGTAAATAGCATTTTATTTTGGTTTTCTTCTTTATTTAATTAAGAATATGTTGATATTAGTTGTTTTTGGAATGATAACTTATTCTTTGGATGAATATTTTGATTATGATGTTACAAAATCTCCATTTGAACCTTTGTATGCTGCTTTGACTGTATTATGGGCTGCATATTTTGTAAGTTAATGGAACTAGAAATAAAAGGAATATTAAGTGAGATGGAGAAGTCATGGTAAAAACTATGATTATATGTAATCTAAAATGGAATTGTCATTATTAAAATGTTTAAAACATAAAAATCATTTTTCAATTTAAGAATCAACTAAGAAAATAGTATATTCAAATGAATTGGATCCTGTTACAGGATAAAAGATCTAAATAAAATAGAATATCTTCTCAATTTATTTAAATTCTATAATTAGAATTATTGGATATGTGATTGCATTAGTAATATTCCTTATTGCATCTTTAAATATGAGAGGATATGTGGATTCAAAATAATAATTGTATATTGAATTCATTTAGATCCCTAATTGCAAGAATATTTATATATCTTATTTATTGGCCATTATTCATGTGGTTGTTGTAAATTATTTAAATAGTAAATATAAATAAGTGTCAATTACAACTTCATTATCTGAAGATCATAAGTGTTTATAAACATTTGAGAGATCACTTATCATAAAAAGATTTACATTTGAAATATTCTCTGCTTTTTTTGATTTCTTTTATATAGGATTTGTTAATGATGATATCAATTAATTAAAACAAGAGATGATTCAAATGTTTATGGTTGATGAATTTAGAAGAATAATGACTGAAACTATATTACCTTCCATTTCTAAATTAAGATTAATTAAATATTAAAACTCTATAGTGAAAGGATTATCTGAATTACAATAAAATACTATTTGTTAAGAATTTTAAATGAATAATCATGAAATGTAATAAGTTTTATAAAGTTAATTGATCTCATGTTTTCTACCAAAGTATGAATCATTTGATGATTATTTGGAAATTATTCTAAATTTTGGATATGTTTGCTTTTTTACATCTGCTGTAAGAATGGCTGGTATTGTAGTAACAACATTTTTATTTATTGAATTCTTTTCAGATTATTATAAGATCTATCACCTTTATTAAAAGCCTTTTGCAATCAAATCTAATTCAATTGGTCCATGGACTAAAGCTATGGATATAATATGTGTTATAAGTGTCTTTACAAATTTAATGTTATTTTCTGTAGCAAGTGATTAAATTGTCAAATTCTTTCCTAGTTTATTTGAAGAAACTAACACCTAACCCTCAATAACCTAATCTTAATATGATGAAATAGAAGACAATGAAATTAAAATCATGGTATCATCCTGTGGTTTATTAACTGCAAGACCACTTCCAAATAAATCATCCTAAGCCACTTTAGTTGTAATATTAATAGAACACATATTGTTAATTTTGATTTATTTCATTAAAAAAATCATAAGTCTTCGTTAAACATGGGTTGACATCTATTTGAAAAGATAAGAATACAAACGTACATTAAAAGAATGATATTAAATTTATAATTAATATAAATTAATTGAATTTAAATTATATTCTATTATGATAATTTATTAATAATAATAATCATTAAATACTAATGGGATCTGTAAGTTAATCTAATAGAGTTATAATTACTCACTAAGAAGTTTAACGCCAAATTTTTGGAATACATTAATAAAATTATGGTAATTAAATTATTCAGGATAATTTTGATAATTAATATAATTAGAATAATTAGTCTGATGAGGATATTTAGTTTTATTAAGATAATTAGGATAATGAAGATGAAGATGAAGAAGAATCTTAAGAAAATGATACATCTTTTAATAATTTGATAATACAATTCAAACTAATAGATGAGTTCATATAATTACATCAATAAGAAGTATAAAGAAGAAAGTAAGAAGAACTACTTTGGAAATAATTTAAAATGATAGAATAGCTAGTTTAAGCTCATTGTGATTATGTAAAATTGAATAACTTTTTGGAAGACCTTGAGAAGAGTTAAAAATAAAATAATAATAGTGATCAAATAGAATTAAATATCTCATTATTTTATTAAAAAAAGTATTCACAATCAATAGATTATCCATGCAAACATGCTAAATGTTAAACTGTAGCTACTATGAATTCTAAAGGAGAAGTTAATTGTAAAAAGGGTTGTCCTTCATTTACTATAAAAGATGCTCTATTTGATATTACTTACAATAAGGTATTTAATAAAATCGAAAACATTAATATTGTTAATTGTGTATCCATTCAAACGAGCATAGAAATGGCTTAGATATTAAAAGATTCTATGGCTAGATCCTAAATGAATGAGACTGATAAAAATGAATTTTGCAAAAATTTTTCTTCCGTTTTATGTTTATAATTCATAAATCTCAAGAAAAAATAATGAGCATTATAAAGACAATTAAAATAAATATAATATGAATATAGTAGTAGATTATTTTTTAATTAATAATAAATAATATTCTATTTCATTATTATAATTTTTTAAATACATAATCCATTTTAAATCTAATAATTTTTAATTCTTCTAATTATGTATTCGAATCCTTAATCATAAGTACATATAAAAACATAAAGATAGCTAAAATAGTCATAATAACATCCAAAATTTTAGATTGTTTATTATGGAAAAAATTTAAATAAATAAAATGTTAATGAACAATTATCTGATTCCGATATTGATTTTGATTCAGAAGATAATCAATCAATTTATTAAATATTATCAGATAACGATTCTATGGAAATCGATTTAGATGATGACCTCCAAATAGAAATATGCGATTCATAAAAATCAATCGATAAATAAAATCAGTCTTCTAGACAACAGAACTAGAATCATTAAGATATTCCTATATGTATAATGATATTAATAAAAAGAAAACAAATAACCTGATTTAGAATGTATTATAAAAGAATTAAGTAAATTGGAGTCTTTACAAAAAGAAGTTTAGTTGAGTTTGGATAAATTAAACTTAAATCCTAATAGGCAATTAGATGATTTGATTTCCTCATCTTAATAAATAGGGTTGATGTTAATATAACTGTAGCAATAAGCCCAATAACTAAAACTATAATAATAAGAAGAATAATAATAATAATAATAATAATAATAATAATAATAAAAATAATAATAATTATTATAATAATAATAATATTAAATTTATGAGACTCGCATGAATTAGATTAATAAAGATCGTATCTTGATCTTTAATAAAGTATTTCAATAATAAGGGAATTCTTAGAATTAAAATAAGAATCCTTGCAAACACTTAAAATGTTAAAGTTTAGCTTATTTAGATCCTTATGGGATTGTAACTTGTTAATCTATGTGTTAATCATTTCATATAACTGAAACAATGTTCGATAATTTCAACCAAGTATTTTCACGTAGTGAATGTAATGGGTAATTTAATTTCTTGAGGAATCCACTTTTGATGGCTAAATTAGTAAATGATTCTTTGGAAATGAGTAATAAGAATGAAAACTAAAAACAGTAGTTTAGTCTATAATTTTAACATGTGTTCGTTAAATTGTTGCAAACTAGAAAAGTAGGAACTTGAAAAAATAGAAATAATTTTGAGAAAAATAATTATTAATTGTTTTAATTGAAATTAATAATGAGTATTATAAAAATAAAAAATGTTAAAAAACGATTTTTTGATTGAAGGAATCACTATATTGATAGTAAGCATGATATTTTTGATTGTTGGTTTGTTTTGGAATCGTAGTAAAGGAGAGTTTGGAAGAATGGGAAAGAATGCAAGATAGAGATAAGAAAAATGTTAATTTTCTGATATATTGACAGATTCAGAATTCAACACTTTATTAGATGAAACCAATTATATTGAATGATGCATGACCTTATAATGATAGATGATCATCAAAATTTAAAGAGTTATCGGGCAAGCATGATTCCTTATTTGAATGCTTGTTATGATGGTTCATAATCTAATTTGCTCATCACATAATCACTAACAATTGCAGGATCTTTTGAATTAGGTCTTCCTATTCCAATTTTTAATCTAATGAATTTATCATCCATATATTAAATAATGGATTTCAAACCATTATGTCCTTCTGCGCTTCCTCCTTATTTAATCTTACATCTTCCTGGTAAATTGTCTAAGTCATCATGAACAACAATTATATTGCTTGTTGCTATTTTAGCTTTATCTGCGAGCTTTTTTATTTGGTGGCCACTAGAATTCATAAATGAGAGAGGATTAAAAAGAATTATGTGTTGAAATGATCCAATTGACCCATTTGATCCATCATTCATTTTTATGGCAAACTCATTAGCAAGATGTTTAACGAACTATTGTCCTACATTATGTCTAGTATTTTCATAAATTTTGCCAGGATTACCCAATCCAACAATTAAATGAGTCCCATTTGGTACCCTTTAGACACAGAAGGCATATCGAATTTTTGGAAGGAGATATGGCATAAAAGAAATTAAAATTTCATTAATTAGTAGTTACTTATATATATACTATTACATATATATAATTGAAAAAAGAAATAATAATTTAAATTATGAATTTACGACCTTAACCAGGCCATTAGAATAAGAATGGAATAAATCCAATAACAAATACTCCTATAGATTATGCATAAAGAGGGAATCAACAACCTTATTACAAGCAACCTTATCCATAGCCTCCCATATAATACACTCAAAATCCGTAACAGTATCAGAATCCTTATTATAATTAAACTCTTCCATAAGTTGTATAGCAACCTATGCCTGAAGCAGGATAGAAACTACCTTTATAGAGTGATGCAATAGAATTAGATCACATGAATGGATTTTCTGGGAGATATAGAGATGTAATACACTTGCATCCTCAAAAGGAGTCCACAATAGTATATGCATTAGCTGGATTAATTGTAATAGAAAACTTGAATGATAAACATTAACAATTGTTTTTGAGAGGACATGACATGGATATTAGTGCATTGACATTATCAAAGACTGGCAGATATATTGCATCTGGATAGATGGGATCTAGAAATGCAAAGACACCAGAAGCACCAGTCATACTATGGGATTTTAATGCCAGAAAACCAATGCAAATATTCAGAGGTTTGAGAGATGAAATTACAAATCTTTCTTTTTCAAGTGATGATAAATTCTTAGCAGCTACTGCATCAAACAATAATCTTATAATATGGAATTGTTAAGATTATACTATTGTTCATAATAAATTATTAGAAGTTCCAATAAATCTGATAACTTGGTGTCCTCCAAGAAGATCATCTACTAAACATTCTTAATATTTAATCGTCACTTCTTAAGGTTCCAATATCTTCTTAAATACAATGGATTTTGATGTTGCTTCTATGCAATATTAACTCAAATAAGCACCATGTCAATTACCTAGTAGTGGTTTAGTCAGAAATTACACAAAAGCAGTAATTGATGCAAATGGAGATTATTTGTATGTTGGAACTCATGCTGGTGAAATTTGTATTTTTAGTATATCCTCATAATAAGGAGGAATATTCAAAGCAACAATACCTATTAGTAATAATGGAGTTTTGAGTATTAATATTTTTGGAAAGAATCTTTTTGTTGGTTCTGGAGATGGAAAGGTGAAGAAATTGACTGGAAGTGATACTAGATGGAATTTAGAAAGAGAATTATGTTTAGAAGGTAGAATGAATTCAATAACAATTGATCCTAATGGTAATGAATTATTAGCAGGAACATCAAATGGTAGAATCTACAGAATAAACACTGCACATTTAGATTCATCTGTACATACTGAAGGACATTAATCAAGTATTGTTGGTTTATCAGTACCATTAAATGCATGTGATCTCTTTGTCTCCATTGATTATGAAGGTGTAGTTATGGTATGGGATATGAATGAAATGCTTGTTATTACAAGATGTATTCCAATTAACATGAACAGAGTCAAAGGATCATCAGTTTATTTGGATCCTGATAGGACAATCATTTCTGGTTGGAGAGATGGTTTTATAAGAGCATATATGATAACTAATAAACCAGTATCGCCAATCAAATGGGAGATAGTTAATGCTCATAAAGGAGCTGTAACTAGTTTATATAGTGATCAGAATTATTATCTCTCAGGTGGTGAGGATAGTATTATTAGAGTTTGGTCAAAAACAGCAAGATAATTAATTACTTAAATATCTATCCACTCTAAGGAAATAACTAAAGTGTTTCCAGATCTCATGAAACCTAATTTTATTCATTCATGCTCAGCTGATAAAACTATTTACACTTATGATCTCAAAACAGATAAAAAGGTTATTTAGCACTAATCTAGAAATGGAGTTCTCCTTGATATGACTTAAAGAAAGGATAATGAGTTAGAACTAAGTAATTGTGTTTCCTTATTAAATGTTAGTCACTTGTGGTATTAATATGCCGATCTAATTTTGGGATATTGACATTGTAGAGCCAGTCCAATCCATAGATGTTATGAAATTAAATTCAATCGCAATCAGTCCAGATGGAAAAATATTGGCTACTGGATCAGATTCTGGAGAGGTAAATAATAATCAAATTTTTATAGTTAATTTTGATTTCAATATTAACTCAATCCATTTTGGGTAAATATTTAGGACATTCATCTGGAGTTTCTAAGGTAGCATGGACAAGTGATTAAAAATAAGTAATCACAACTAGTTATGATGGAACTGTATGCTTATGGAACATTTATCTATGATTATGATATATTATTAGCAGATATTTTGTTTAAAATTAAGATATTATAATTAAAGACTCATTGATTAAAATTCATTAATTCTTATTTCAAATTATCTTAGTAAAATCTAGAATTCTTATATATATATTAATATAACTTTTATAAAAATTACAAAAAACAATTCTCCAGTAATAAGAAAGGTCTAAAAAATTGATAGATAAAATAAACTTTAGTGATCATAATGGTCATAATGAATTCAAAATTATATGAATATTTATTAAGAAGTACTTAAAAAATTATTTAAACTTTAATTTATATTTAATTATCAATATTTCGTTAATGCTTAGAGTAGATTTTCTAAGATAATTTAAGTTTTAATAGGATTCAAAGCAATCATGTTACAGTACTTAATTACTAAATTAATTTTTTATCAGTCTAATTAATGGAGAAAGATTATAAATAATGGATAATAAGCAAATTAAAATGAGTTCTTTGATAAAAAATAAATTGAATTAATCCAAAAGGAATTATAAAAATATTGAATAAATCTTAAACTTACAAGAATAAATGAAAAAAGTCTATAAATTAAAGCATCAATAATTAATTAGTAATTAAAAACTCCATTAATTAATTCAAAAACGCTTCCATCTTCCATCCATAATTGTTAATTCAATCAAGCTGTTATAAAGATCAATATTAATAGAAGAGAATATAATATTATAGTAAAATTAATTACAATACTCCATAGCTTTAAAAATAAATTGAATTACTACTAAAAAACTAAAAATCAATTTTTGTCTAATTGATGAAAACATCTTGTTTAAATTGTTCAACAAAGTGATTTTATTTCTCTATATATAAAATAATTTAAAGATAATTATTTGAATCATATTTTTATTCAATCAATTTCAAATATTTCTATTTGATTATTTTTATTAATACCAAATCTTTATAAAATAAGAATTCTATTGTTTAAGTAAAGATTCTTAAATAAATTTTTCTTTTATACAATATTGTATTAAAAGATCTTTAAGGTTTAAGAAAAATTTTTTAAAAAAGATATAAAGAATTTAATATTAAAATGTCTTTCATTGAAGGTTGAAAATATTTAGATATTTATTTAATTGAAAGATACAAATGTCATATTTAAAAATATTTAATTGTTTCTCAAATTAATTATATATATAAATAATAAAAATTTATATAAATTATCAGCGTTATAATACAAATTTATCTTTATTAATATAAAGTTAGGAAAATAGAAATTCCAATTGTCATTATAAAACAATCCATCATCTCAAAAAATAAATCATATATTAACTTAATGTTTACAATAACTTATCTTACCAAAACACTAATCATTATGACACTAGTGATTAAATTGGTTACTTCATAAACTCTGGATGAAATTAAAGCTTAAATCATTAACGATTGGAAAAGTATAGCTCTGGAATTAGTTCCAAACTATCAAGGTGAAACAGCATATCCAGAATATTAAAGAAGATAATGGAATTTTACTTCAGATTCTGGATTCTCAACTTTAATCGAAAATTTCGAAGACAAATCTGGGTCAAATAGAAAAATATCTATCTAAGGATAAGGAGAAATAGCATTCTAAGGAGCAAGTGATGTAATCTCAGGGGCTTACTTGTGCTAATTTAATTTCAGTAAGAGTGCCATTATCACACTTCACACGGATGAATTTGTAACTGCTTTCAATGGAGCATAATAAGGATAGGATGGTATCACATGGGTTAAAGATAAACCTTAAGACGTAACCAAATTGGCTGTTCCAGCTCTGGGTAAATAATCCAATCAGTTTTTCTTGGCATATGATCTTATATACATCAGAGATGATTATTTATATATGGGAGAAGTGGATGTATTTGGAAATGAAGCAACTTTAGATAACCCACCAAAAGGATTATGTGCTCCTCTAATCCCATTCTCAGATGATGAAACTCCCCTAACCCTTGATGAATTGAAAGAAGCAATTCTAGGAGGTGTTTGGTAGAGTCTTACAAAAGAAGTAAGACCAAGCAAGAACAATCAAGGAAAATTGATCACAACTTTTTAGACAAGAAAATTAACATTTCTATCAGAATCGAATTATTCTTTGGTATTAACCAGCTTTCCTGGCCCTGGTTAGACATCCCCCTTCTTAGAAATGGAAGTAATTGGCCCATTTGTTTGGGAAGAAGATGCTTCTCAAGTTGTGGCAGGTGCATACTTTGCCAAATTCAGTATGAGTTAATTATACATTACACCTATGAATGATGAAATGGCTACCAACTTAAATCAAGGATTGCCTGAAGGAATAGAACCATTTAAAAATGGTTAAAAGGCAAATCTAACAGGAAAGGAATTCCCAGCTTTAGGAATGACAAGCGATTCTCCTGATTATGAAAGTGATATGGTTTATCAAAGATAAAACCGTTTATATTTATAAGCTCGACCAGTAGATGGAGGAATGCTTTATCCAAAAGAAAGAAGAACCTATAGCTTGTAGCGTGATTTGATTGATCCAGAGAGAAGTTCATTTAATTTATTTCTGTTATTGAATTTAATAGTCATACTAATGTTATGACATTATTTTATATTTAAAATTATTCAAATTTTCAGATTCTAGTATAAAATTAAACCATCAATCTTATTTTTTAGATTCCAAAATATATGTATATAAACTAACATACGATCTATTGATTAAATTCCTTTCATTAATACTTTAGGTTGAATATAAATTTAATTTTATGTAAAAAATTTTAATATCGATTATTTTTTCATTTGAAATAAGATAATTTTTTATGTGTTTGAATATTTTTTATAGTATTTTTTATCTTTTAAGCCTTTTATTGTTTTTGGAAGAGATGAGTTTTATTCGTGATATTAATTATAGCTCTCAAGTTACTATTTCCATAAAGTTTATTTGAATCATCTCATTTTGGTCAACTGTATCAAATGATTGTTTTTAGTAATGTTGAATAATGGCTATTATTTTGTAATTTTCTTATATAATCCCATATCATTACTATAATTTTTATAATTACATTATCGAAATAGGAATAATAAGAAATAAAATATAGTAATATTTTATATTTTCTATTTTTAATAGTGGTTGTTAATTTTATTAAATAGATCGAAATATTTGATCTATTAATATTATTATATTATTTTAACAATTTATTTGTATTTTACCTAGATTTTATGAAAAATAAGTTTCAATTTCAATAAAAATATAAAAATTTTATATTATAATTAATTGCTATTATTCGTTAATGCAAAAACAACATCTAAATTACATATTAACTCCATCTTCAAATTGTATTACCAAAACTCCTGAAAAAGCAATTAATACATCACCATTTAGAGGATGTAGTGTATAAACGATTAATTTATTATCTTTAGTTTAGTGACAAATAATCAATGACACCAAACAAATAGTTTATTGGATACCCTCATATTTAACAAACAATAAACTAAAATATACAACACTAATTTCCTTATTATGAAAATGCCTCCCCCTTTTGTCAAGAAACCAAAGAACAATTAATGCAAAGAATTTTGAATCTGGAAGATAATTTAAAAGCGATTAATAAGAAATATGACCAATTAAAGGATGATTTAGAGAAGGAAAGGTATAAGAAATGTGACACAGATAGATGTTATTAATAATTATTTTAAAGATATTAGGAGTAAATATTGATTTTTGAGAGTAGTTAAGAAAGGGAATTGTTGAAACATTAATCTGTAGCAAAGTCCATTGAAAATATGTACAAATAAGTCTAAAAAGAACTTTAAGAATGTAAAGAAAAGTTGAATGTCAGAAATAATGAAATTTTGGAGTAAAAAACAATTTAAGAAAAGTTCTAAAAGATTATGAAATTGAAAGAGAAAGAGATCAATGAATTTAAAATAAAGCTATTGTAAGAAAAGAATCTTGGGGCTTAAGAAAACGAAAGATTGGTTTAGGAATTCACTTAAACATACAGGGATTTAACTCTATAGAATGATTAATTACTCTAGGAAAATAGTGAGTTAAAGACAATAATCTTAGAATTTGATTATTAACCTTAAACAATTTCTACAAATAAATAATCCGAGAATTTTTAATATAATTAAGATTTGTTAAATGATCAAGAATTAAGACAAATTGTATAACAATATTTAACAAATAATGAAGAATATTTTTTAAATAAGATACCAGAGAACTAACTTAGAAAGAGTGTTTAAATTATGAAGGAAATATTTCATACTGTTACATCTAAAAATCTGAAAGAAATAAATTCATTTCAATTTCAAGAACCTAAATAAATTAATGAGGAAATAGAAATTAATTTATAGGAAATGAAAAAAAAGAGAGATTTACTTATCAAAGAGATTAAACATAAGATGGATGAGATTGTTAAGACAAAAGTATTGATTTTTATATGATGAAATAAGGAATTCAATTTGATGGAATTTAATGAAATATTAAGAGAAATAGAAGAGCTAAAAAAAAAATTGTTAACAGTAGAGAATCTGATTTAGGAAATGGAATAATCATTAATGTTAAATCCACATCGAAATAGCTGTGTTTCTTTTGATAATCAGGATTTCTAATGATTTTACTTTGAATAATTTAATGTTATTAAGACAATATATAATTATTCTACTTTTCAGGTTAAGGAACATTAATTAAAGAAATTATCTCCGGATATATTTTAATTTATTAGAATAATTATCATAAAATAATATAATATTATTCAATAAATTGCTTAATCATTATTTTCTTAATAAATTTGAAGTTAAACTTAATATAATTATTGTAATTCCAACCCAACTAAAGATTTCAATATCTTGTTTCAATATTAAAATATCCAGTAATATATTAAATATTATTTAAGATTCTCCAATTAACGATTATTATGTAACATTTCCAATCATTACAGATCTATTCATACATAATTATCCCAAACAGCCAAGGAATCCACTCAATAATAATAAATTAGCCTCATAAAGAGAGACAGCTCTAAATTGTTCAACCGAGTAGTATAATTAATATAAAATGGAGGATATAATTCCAAAAAAGGAAAAGTATTGCAAAATAGCTAAGGAGCTAACTTCTTATGAGAGAGAATTAATTAGTACTTAAGCAAATGAAGTGGTTACTGCAGTTAAGAGAGCTAAACACAATCCAAAGAAATTAAGGTAAGTGAATTCATCATTATTCTAATTAAACAAAATTGGTGGTTTGGAGATCAAAATTACACCTAAGAGACAGAATAAGATTTCGAGAATTGTTCTTTTTGTAATTACTTCTTTTTTTAGAATGTATGCTAAGATAAAGGTTGTCCATAAAGGATTAGTTTTCATCAAAACAACTGCCTCTGAAACAGTGACTAATTTTAATGATAAAAAGCAGGAAAGAAATCCAACGCCTCCAATGCAACCTCGAGTAATCAGTTTCTTAAGTGTCTTACTTGAGGAAGGATATGTATTATTTGGAATGAATAGTGCCAAGATTTCGATGATAATCAAAGTTAAGATCGATCTCCAATAAATAATTTGAGTAGCAGGTATTCCATCAAAATATTTAATACTAAAAGAATTCAGAGCAAAAAATATGCTTGAAAGAGTAGTATAGATGGAAGGTGAAGCAAGTGGATATTTCATTTCAAAGTCGTATACAAACTTCATCATTATTAAAATAAAATAATTTTAATTGCAATTTTACAGAATTTATATCATTTTCCATATTTTTAACAATTGGAGATTAAACTTCTTGATATACATATCTGCAAAATTCAATTGAAATATCCATTTATCATTAATGTATCAATAAAATCTATTATTCCTAATGATCATTTGAAAAAAATGTAACAAGAAAGAAATGATAAAAAAAGAAATTAGTATTTATAGTAGAACCAGAGTCAAGACAGACATTCAAATTATGTTTATAAGAATTTATTTATATGGAAGTTAGACCTGAATTCAAAGTAAAATCCTAAAAATTTTTATTTCTTTAACATTTAATTGAAGTAAAACCAAATATAATATATTTTTAAAGAGAATTAAATAATTTATATAAAATTTATTGTAATCTGTCCAAATTTGAAGTAATTTAATCATAATCACTGATACAGTTACAGAAAATAGTCTCATACTTTTTGTTTATGTGAATTATAAATAATTATAAGAAGTCTAAGTGTTTACATTTTTTAATTCTTTAAGTTAACCATTTATGATTATATACTAAATAATCAAAGCTATGATTCCACTTCAGATTTATTTAAATAATTCTCACAATTTTCAATTATCCTAATAGATTAGTACAAGATAATAAAAAATATTAATTAGTATTTGTATAATAAAAATTTATGGATGATTTTATATCTTAAGTTATTTAATCTTTGAGGATTGATTTGTTATATAAATCTTATAAATATTGGAATTTAAAAATATTCTAGGAAGATCTAATTTTATTTTTCATATATATTTATTAATTCTTGATGGGAAATAGTTCAAGACATTAAAATCAATAAGGAATTCAATCCTCATAATAAACAAAGTAAATCAATAAATCAGAAAGCGAATTGATCAAATATTTAGCTTAGAGTATGTTTAAATAGACATTTAGGTTGTTCAACATTTCCATCATAGATAACAAAAAACCCTGAGTTCAAGGCATAAAAGGTAAATTGTCTAAGATGCGATCATATATTATTTGATGATGGATTGGGAAGAACTAACAAATGTGAAGAATGTTAAATTCCGTATGTAATAAAAGATGGAGTGATTACTCTCTTGAATCATAGCCAAGATATTCAATGTTGTCCATATGGTTTCCCATTATAGCATTTAGATTCTATTGTGTTACGAGTGAATCAGTATTATTTGTCATGACAAATTTTTAGGAACTGTATTAATCACATTTCTTATGGACAGTTGATGAGCCAAATTATATTGCCATTCTTTGAGAAGAGAGAAAGAATAATTACATCAGGAGCTTGTTTCAATATTGACTAGTTTGAGTTTCGAGTGGTTGGATGTGGTTCATAACTATAAGGCATTGTGGGTACTGGCACAAAGATATATTGTTATGAATCATATACAGATAGAATCCTTTACAAATTGAAAATATATACTCAAAGAAAAAACTTTTAAGATGAACTTTTTCATTATTTTTTTTCTCATCCAAAAGAGAACTAACTCATTTAGGGTAATATGATATTAGTATTATGTTAGATTCATATATCAAAATTAACAATCAGGAATATTTTGTATTGCAATGTACTGAATAATCAGGAAGATTGCATTTATATACTAAAATGGAGTGTATTTCAAATGTACCTAGATTGTCTTAGGTTTAATTCATTATTTTGAAGCAACCTATAGAATTCTCTCATAATAATAGAAATTATGCAATGTAGTAAGTATTAAATTATGTTATTCATCCATATTTTGCAGGATTAACTAGATATTTAGAAAAGGGGTAGATTTTAAGGATTGGTGATTTCATTTTCGAAGTATGTTTATAAGAAGATTATGGATTTGTAATTCCTAATTAGACACATATTCAAATAACAGATTAAATAGATTAAAGAATGAATTTATAACAATTCTAATCAACTTAAAACTACAATATCATAAGCAGATCAATTAATAATTAAAATAATGATAGATAAGATTAGATTGAATCTTTACATAGATTATTGAATACATTCATACAATTAAATGAAAATGGCACTATTGAAGGCAATCTAGGATGTGAAGAACATGAAATATAATAATTGCCAGTAAGGAAAATAAATTTAGAATAAATTAAATAATTGGATGAGGATCATATGAAATGTTTGATATGTCTATGTGAATATGAAGAGGAGGATTAAGTAAAGACTATTCCATGCTGTATTTTAATATATATTATTATATAGTACATTATTTTCATGATGATTGCATTGATAGGTGGCTCAAGAAGAGTAGACATTGTCCAATTTGTAAAAATGAGCTAGAAATTTGAATAACTTACTTATTTATAATTCATTTAGTGTTTTAATTTCTTATATAACATAAATAAAAACAGAAAATATTCATACTTTTCAAATTTCACCTAAAATTTAATTTATCTTTTAATATATGGGGAAACATCGAAATAAAAATTAAAGCAAGTATGAAAATGCTCCTTAGAAAAAAGTAAAGACAAATCATTGGGATCAAGACAATCAATAAATTTGCGTTGTTTAATTTGAAAATCCAATCTTTCGTCGTTTCTATGAGGTATTATATTATTATTATACAATTTTTAGATTCAATTACCAGAAATAAATCCAGAAGAATTTAAGATCTTTTGGTAATCTTTATCTCTTCCTTTACCTGTCACATTTAGAATAAATCCATCTTAATATAAATATGAGAGTTTGATTGAAAGATTGTAAGATGGCTCATTGATAAAAGACATGGTCAATGAAGAAGAAATAGTAGAGCCAATTAGAGAAATAAAATGGTATCCAAATCATTTAGTATGGGAATCTAAAGTGCCTAAGAAAAGTTTAAGAAAATCAGCTGCACTTACTAAATTGCATTAATTCATATAAAAATGTAATTCAACTGGACTTTTGACAAGATAAGAACTTGTTTCAATGCTTCCTCCTTTATTATTAGATCCTCAACCAACTGATTTTGTTTTAGATATGTGTGCAGCACCAGGATCAAAAACTTGTTAATTGTTAGAAATTGTAAATAAAGGATTAATTGTTGCAAATGATGTTGACCCAAAAAGAGCTTATATGTTATCACATCAACTATCTCGTATGCCAACAGCATAAGTCATGATTACTAATTATGCAGCATAATTTTATCCAACATTATATATTAATGGATAAAGATTATAATTTGATAAAGTATTATGTGATGTTCCATGTACTGGAGATGGAGCTGCTCGTAAATTACCAACTAGATGGGTTAAATGGTCAGCAAGAGATGGTAATGTCATTCATCCTTTGTAATTGAGTATTTTAATGAGAGCACTTTAATTATGTAAAATTGGAGGATATGTTATGTATAGTACATGTTCACTTAATCCAATTGAAGATGAAGCCGTTGTGGCTGAGGTATTTAGAAGAGCAGGTTTTGATGCTTTTGAATTAGTTGATTTAAATACATTATAAGGTTTTAAAACTAGAAAAGGAGTTAAAGATTGGAAAGTAATTATAACTGATGACTTTCTGACTTAAAAGTATCTTCAAAGAGAATCTAATCCAGATGAAGATGAAAAGTCTTTTCTTGAAACTGTCAATGAGGATGATTTAGTTTATGAAGTTAATAATGTTAATCAGAAATTGGATATTAAAAAGTTATTTTCTAAGTTCTCAAGAAAATAAGAAGGATAAATGATTAATGCATTAAAAACATTAAAACCTTCTTTATGGCCAGACACTGAAGAATTTATGAATAAAATTGCTATAGAGAAGACTATGAGAGTACTTCCACATGATTAAGATACAGGTGGTTTCTATTTGGCATTATTTAAGAAAAAGTAAGCAGTTATATGGAAAAAACCTATATATTAAGAATCAATTATAGCTTAATAATAACCAATATTAAGTGAATAATAATAATAATAATAATAATAATAATAATAATAATAATAATAATAATAAATTGAAATTGAATAAATTATAGATAAACCTTTATCAGAAAATTTATAATTATAACCTGAATAAGTCTTATAATAAACTTAATAAGAATAATAACATAAAGAAATAATATAATAAGAAGATAATTAATAAGAATAATTTATTTAAGATATTGATATCAATTAGGATCATCTTAAAGATATCTTAAAATAAAGCAATGAATAGGATGATAAATAGTAAAATGATAAAAATCAAGCAGCATTACTTGAACCTTATACTCCTATTAATGACTATGATTGGAAAGTCATATGTGATTATTATGGTATTAGTGGATTCCCATAAGCATAAGTTCTAGGTACTGGATAATCTCTTGACATTATAATGTAAGTCAATAAGAAATTTAGATATGTTAGTGAAGATGTAAAAAATATATTATTTGATTCCAAAAATTGTAAATAATATTTTATATTTAATTAGAAAACCTTAAACTTATTAATATTGGATAGAAACTTTTTGAAAGAGGCAAAGAAAGTTTTGGTGGATAAGTTACACCATTTAAAATTACTTAAGAAGGCTTACCATACATTTTTAAATATTTAACTAAACGTGTTGTTGAATGCAATAAAGATTAATTTATGGAAATCTTACAAAAACGAAATATAAGAATGGGTGATTTTGCTCATGAAGAATTAAAACAATAATTTGAACAATTGATTCAGGGATGTTTTGTCCTTTTCTACAAGGAAACTCCAGAAATAAGTGAAGCTATTGTATGCTAGTATTACAAACAAAGTGTAAATTTGATGTGTAGCACTGAGAATATAGAAAACATTCTTATTAGACATAGATTGATGTGATATATATATATATATAAAATATATAATAATAATGACTTTTAAAGTAATTGAAAATCAATTAGTCAACTTAATCAATATTTATCGAGTCTATTTCTATACTGATTCTGTTAATGATAAAGAGAACTTTTATTAGTAAGCAACAATGATGTGTATCTAGCTTTCAAGGAAAATTCTTTTTCTCATATAATTGCTTTATTACAGATTATACAGTTAAACCTAGTAAATGAAACTCTGCTCTTGAATTTTATACTACAATTATTAGTTAGATTAATTAGATATGTCTAAATATATTAAAAGAACTATGATTCTCTATTATCACCATGTATTTAAATAATTATAGAATTATATGTGTTGCTTAGTCTATCTTCCTTTTTTAACTGATCAAAATCCTGATGAAGATTTTATGATTAAGATTTCATGTGTCTTAAAATAGGACAAAAACAAACATGAATAATTAAGTAGGGAGTATAGCTTATACACATATAATGATTTTATCAATGTTAAATAAATTTAAGTAAGAATATATGAAAAAATCATAAATGTATTTCTTATAACCCTTAATATTTACGAGCCCTTAAATAATTCACTAGTTTTTCGCAATGAATGTCTTCTTGATTAAATTTTATTGTCTTTGAAAGCAATTTTAACTCTTCTTCATAATAGGTGTTTTTATTCTTTAAAATTCCTTTCTTCACAGTTTATTGACTCAATTATGATAACTCTGATGTTAGTTTTTTGGTCTGTTTTTGTTCAATTTGAGTTTATTACTATGAACTTTTAAACTGAAGTTCTAAAGTTGAAATGAAATTGCATGACATAGTGCTCATTTGATCACTAATAGCTTATTCTTCAGCGACTTCTATGTCACTTTAAGAAATAGAAGCGAAATTCTGTTGTTTCGCTAAACAAATGGATCCCATTGTATTAATATTTTAAATCTTGTTGAAACCAAATATATTTATTAACTTTTCCATCTTATATAATTAATGACATATCAATTGTTATTTTCAGATCTTTCAATTCATTTTATAAACAGATTACAGAAAAATTATCTTCGGATGTCTATTCTACACTATTCAGTATATTTAGAAATAACTGAATCTTTGTCTAGGAAGACTTGAAGAATATGAATCTATATATCATATTATAGCTTCCCTTATAGTATTCAATAGACTTGACTCTTATTATTAATTTCAATATAAAATGCATATTTCACTAGAAATTTTACAAATAAATTAAATAATATTACTCAATTTAAATATATTAAAATAGTAGCAATTTAAGATAATCATAAATAATTATAATGTATTTATTGGTGAAAATATTGTTGTAATTGAATGATTTATCATAACTAAATACTATTGTAATAGAATAATTGAAAATCATTAGAATTTAATGAGATTGATAGTAATTAAATGTAGAATTCAAATAAAAATATTGAAACATAATATCATTTAGTTAATCTTTTAATGTCATTTTATAGCTATTTCACTTCTTTTCCATATTAATTAATTGAATGATCTGTTTATCTTATCATTCTACGTAATTATTTGAGATCATCAAATTCTTCATATGAAATTGGATCAATCTAAACTTCTTCATCTGTTATTATTTGTTTCTTCTATTTTATTTGAGTACAAAATATATCCTAAGTTTTCTATCCTTTTTTTTCATTGACTCTTTATTTTGCTAATAATAATAAATCAGATGATTAATTCATTATAATAATATCAATACAATAATAATAAAATTCAATATTTTTTCAAATTTACAACTTTGACATCTCTATTCAACTTCATTCCACATTGAAGTATTCAATGAATCAATCAAACAATTGTATTTATTTAATTTAGTTAAATTAAACCCTTATATACATAATCCTTCTTCCCATGTACAAGGTTTAGCCCTTTTTAAATCATCTGTTAAAATGCTTTTGCAATCAGTTTCAGATGTATAATCAGAACATTCTCTTTCCATACATGTACTATTATCATTTACCCATTTACAATAATTTTCTCTTTTATCACACTTATCTTAAAATCCTGAAAGATCTGCACAATCCTTACTTTCTTCACCAATACAATATTGATATTACTAACACAAATTAACTTCATCAGATTCATCTTCACATTATTAAAATGTTCTCCAAGTACATACAGCATATTCGTATTGATTACATAGATTCTCATTATTTAAAGTGAAACATGTCATAAAACTTCCTCCTGATTTAGATAGATCATTAATACAATTATATTTTCCATTACTTTATTATTCTTCATCATATGTACAAAACTTGGTTTATGTACTTTTTAAGAAACAATCTTCTTTTTTATCAACTTAATATGATCCACATCCAGAAAAGATTTCACATACACCATTATTATTCCAGACACATTCACCTGTATTATCACAAAGTTCTTGAGTCTTGATATCAGAACAAAATAATGCAGTACATTTGAAATCTGGTACACCTAAAGATAAGGCAGTCTTATTCTTTAATGCAGTTTTATCAAGATTGATTTTTTATTATGATTATTAGTATGGTGAGATTTTACAATTAAATCTTAAACAATCATCTTTAGTTATCATTTATGCACATGAACATTAAATTGTAGATAATTGTATGAAATCTAAAGCTTAGATAGTTAATGTTATTAGATTAATAATAATAAATTATATCATTATTATTATATTTCATTTCCATTTTTTATTTGGTTATTGATTACTTTCTCTTAAATCCTATCAATATATATTTTCTATTCATATTTTGTTTTTATTCCAAATGCTCCCATTCCTAAATTCAAAAAGAAATCAGGCCAACCTTCCATAAATTTAATCAGTTCACTTTCCAAATACTAAGCCCTTTAACCAGGATCTAATTACATTTATTCTTGATTTTCCTTGTTCAAAAAGACATTCAATAGTTCTCCTGTGAAGAAATAATCCAATCTTTCAACTAGAACATTTGCTGTCTATTGAATATCCTACTCTTCCTTATCCTTCTGTCCACTCTCAATAAGAGTTTATAAGACTTATATCAAAGCAGCTTCATTTCCTTGAAAGAATTCTTCAGTCAAATAAGCAATGTGATTATGACAATTCAATTTAACATATCCCTTCTCAACTAGACTTGCAGTATCAAAATATATGACTCTGAAGGATTAAACAATGTGTTCATAAACAATTACATCCTTAAATGGTTTTGGTGGTCTGGAATCATCAAAATTTTATCTTGGTGGCAATTCAATTACATTTCCTTATGAAATACCTAAACATTAATCTTGAGCTTATTTGCTTTCATTCTTAGTCACTTCTACAAACATAGGATCCTAGGATTTTTTTGGTCCTCCTCCTCCTCTTCCACCTCCACCACCTCCTCCTTGTGTATTTTCCTCTTATTTTGTTTCATAGATTTTGACTATAATTTCACCAGCACCTCCTGGATAGTCACGATAGTCATTCTGATTCAAATCCCATGGTGGTCTATATACATTTCTTTTGAAAACATTAGTAGATTCTGGGTCTGACTTTGGTCTTTAGAATTTGAAGCAATTAATATTGCCTTCAGGATTGGTGAAACCTTGTATTTTACACTTACTTTTAAAAGTCTTCTTTCCAGGTAAAGTATACCCATCCACAATAACTCTGATGCCATATACTCCTTTGTCCTTGCATTCTACATTGAGAATGAAGTGCTAATCTACTTCTCCAATGACACAAATTCCTTCAGGTGTCATTATATGCTTGTACTCTAAAGGCTTTCCTTTGCATTGTCTAAAAGGATCTACAAAAGTTAGTTCAAATGTCCCATCATTTGAGAGTACCATTTTTAATAATGAATTCAATGCCAAATTTCATCAAGCTTATGTATTAGATCAATCTTGAATACTTCATAAAAAGCGAACTAAAATTAAGTTCTAATTTCATTTTTTCTTCAATTAAATTTATTAAATTATAAAAGAAATAATAAAAATACATTAATACATTACATTGGAATAATAATCAAAGTAATTACAAAATAAAGAGTGATTAATGTATCGCATCTTGAAAATAGAGAAATTCATTTTACCATATCATTCAATTGTTTTTTATGTGTATATTCCCACAATTACTAACTAAACCATAATATTAGTAGTAAAGTTCAATCAGTACCCAATTTATGAAATCTATTCATAATAATTAAATTAGTCATATAAAATATTCTAATCTGATTATTATATTGAAAATCAATAAGAACTTTAATACTTTTAGATTTTAAGTCTATTGACCTAATTCCTTACTACTACTTGTTTTCAGAAAATTCTGTAATTTGACAATCTTCAGCATTTATCTAAGACAATAAAATAAAGGATAAAATTATGAAAATATTTGAAATTTAGATTAGGAAGTATTTATTATAAGAGGAATTTAATAGATATAAAATAGTAGATTATCTAATAGATATAAAATAGTAGATTGGTATGGAAATAAAAATAGGAATTTATAGAATAATATGAATGTAAATTATAACAAAATTTGAATAATAAAGATGACTTTTCAATAGAATGTAAAATTAATAATGGATTATTGAATTAAGAATACTATTAACTATTAGAAATCTTTAATTTCAGATTAAATATAATATAAATATGAATTATATATTTTTATATATATGATTTTATTAGGAATAAATTTATATTGACATTATACATATACTAGATATATATATAGTAATATAGCGTATTTAATAAGATATTAAAGATGAGATGATTTAGAGATTCATTTATAAAGGAATATTGCTTAATTATTTGAATTGAAATGGAAATTTTGATTAAATGCAGAATATAAATTATTTTATTTAAATTTTATGATCAAAATCGTCATATCTCTATTCTTTATTGGATGTTTGGGAAGTAGTGGATAATTCTATCTATCAAATAAATGCACTTGTGAATAATTGTCTTATTAGAGTGATTGTACAACTATGGGACCCTAATGTACATGGAATGGAAGTTCATGTTCTACTTTAGATTGTGATAAGATAACTGATTCTATAGCATGTGCTGCTAATTTGAAATGTATGTGGACAACAACATCAAGTGGAACTTCTTGTAAGCCTTTTACCTTCTGTAGTCAATTTTAAGGATCAACTTAAAGGTAATGTTTGTAAATTTCTAATAATTGTCCATTCAGTGATGGTACAAAGTGTGGTTCTTCAAATCAATTATATTCTTGTTCACACTTCATTGCTAAATAGTATTGTGAGGGATATATCTCATAAGATGGAATATGTATGTGGAGAGATGACACAAATTGTACAGCAGCATAAAGTTGCACATCATTAAATTAATAAGAATGTGCAACAGCCCCATAAGGATGTAAATATACTAGCAATACTTGTTCCTAATTATTATGTAGTGATTACACAACCTAGTAGAGTTGCACTTATGTTTTGGATGTTATCTATAAAGGTTATTACCAATTATGTAGTTGGGATTCTACTGCAGGGAAATGTTCAGCTGCTTAAAATTATGGAGGATTAGGATAAGGAAACTGTTATACAATGACTTTGGGTACTTCTAGATGGGTTTCTACTTCTACTGGAGGAGAATGTAAACCTTGCTATTCTTAAATTGTATTTGCTTTAATCACCGCATTAGTCATATTTATGATTTGATACTTATAATTAATGATCAGAAATTTATAATTCAATATTTAATATATTAAATATTTTATCAGTATTACTAAATCTCTTAATGAATTACACTCCTAGCATTATCCATCTTTCCAGTTGTTCTATCATTTTTTGATTAATACACTTAAAAGGGTAATCATGTAATATAACAATTCATTTCAGATAAATTATCAGTTTGATATCATCTTTTACTGCTCCTTAAACTAAAACTTTTACTAAGTCTGAAGTAAATAAGTAGCCAAGAGAGGACAGAAAAAGTACTCTCATTAGGACCAAGTCAAATAGATTCTGATATAATGGTTGAAAGGCTACCCCTATTAAGGATCCTAATCGGGATTCACCTAAGGGGAAGAGTAGAGGAGTTAAATAATTGGGTTTTAATTTTAAATAAAATTACAATTATTATTATATTATTATATATAAAAAATAAATAATAAATTAATAATATATCTATACATTTAATCTAAGTATGATCTATAGAATTTTAGATATTGAATAAACCAAACAGGTTTTTAATTAACATTATTAAAAAAGTAGAATTAACAATGAATAGGATAAGAAATTGCAATTGCTAAATTATTTCTTCAACAATTAGCATGATTTTGGACATAGATATAGAGATCAATAATTAAATAAAATTGATTTATTTATATTATTTTGATGATTCACATTTATAAAGTAAAGGAGAGCAGTCCTAAGTCATGGGAAATTACAATTCTCTTTTCTCTTTTTTTAATATAATATGGATAGCCCATGTCAAATAAATACTTATGTTTTACTAACTCTTAAGGTATTTACACAACCCTTTTTAAATAATAATATAAAAATGTACTTCAAAATGTTAAATTAAATTATTTATTCTTCATTAACCATTAATGTGACTGTACCATCATATTCTAATAGAGTTAAATCATTTTCATGATAATCAAGAGCCACAATTTATTGTTTAGTTATTTTGATGACTTTTTATGATTTCTCAATAGGATTGTAGATTTTAACAATCTTGTGATTCTCAACAAACAAGATACCATTCTTTATAAATCTTCCATGTGATATATATTCAATTTTTGGATCAATATCCAACAAAATGATTATTTAAGGTTGATCATTCAAATATAATATTGACAATTTCTTTTTTGCTTCTTTCAGATACTCCAACATTAATAATTGATCTCCCTTAAAATCAAATGGAACTTATAATAATGGCATATCTGCATAATAAGTATTACTATCCTAATTTTGCAGATCAAACAAATATAAACTATTCTTTTTTGTAGAAATGTCCACTCCAATATCTTTATTCTGTGTTGGTGCAACAGATAAGAGTAATGTTTTAGTTTTATAACATAAAGATAAGGTTGAACTACAAAGTGGAGGAGAATGGGGTCTTTCAAATTTCCATTGATGACTCTCTCTCATTTGATAATCAAAAATGTAACCATATACATCTCCTACAACTATGTATACTTTATCTTAATCAATTGCTTTTGTTTATATAATTATTTACTCACTCCTCTTATGATCTCCTCAAATACATCAGGTATGTATCTCAATTCATTTTAATTATAAAGGTACTATCCNCATTTAATCTAAGTATGATCTATAGAATTTTAGATATTGAATAAACCAAACAGGTTTTTAATTAACATTATTAAAAAAGTAGAATTAACAATGAATAGGATAAGAAATTGCAATTGCTAAATTATTTCTTCAACAATTAGCATGATTTTGGACATAGATATAGAGATCAATAATTAAATAAAATTGATTTATTTATATTATTTTGATGATTCACATTTATAAAGTAAAGGAGAGCAGTCCTAAGTCATGGGAAATTACAATTCTCTTTTCTCTTTTTTTAATATAATATGGATAGCCCATGTCAAATAAATACTTATGTTTTACTAACTCTTAAGGTATTTACACAACCCTTTTTAAATAATAATATAAAAATGTACTTCAAAATGTTAAATTAAATTATTTATTCTTCATTAACCATTAATGTGACTGTACCATCATATTCTAATAGAGTTAAATCATTTTCATGATAATCAAGAGCCACAATTTATTGTTTAGTTATTTTGATGACTTTTTATGATTTCTCAATAGGATTGTAGATTTTAACAATCTTGTGATTCTCAACAAACAAGATACCATTCTTTATAAATCTTCCATGTGATATATATTCAATTTTTGGATCAATATCCAACAAAATGATTATTTAAGGTTGATCATTCAAATATAATATTGACAATTTCTTTTTTGCTTCTTTCAGATACTCCAACATTAATAATTGATCTCCCTTAAAATCAAATGGAACTTATAATAATGGCATATCTGCATAATAAGTATTACTATCCTAATTTTGCAGATCAAACAAATATAAACTATTCTTTTTTGTAGAAATGTCCACTCCAATATCTTTATTCTGTGTTGGTGCAACAGATAAGAGTAATGTTTTAGTTTTATAACATAAAGATAAGGTTGAACTACAAAGTGGAGGAGAATGGGGTCTTTCAAATTTCCATTGATGACTCTCTCTCATTTGATAATCAAAAATGTAACCATATACATCTCCTACAACTATGTATACTTTATCTTAATCAATTGCTTTTGTTTATATAATTATTTACTCACTCCTCTTATGATCTCCTCAAATACATCAGGTATGTATCTCAATTCATTTTAATTATAAAGGTACTATCCTATATATCCACTTATAGCTCCAAAGATTATCATGTTATTATCAACATCAAAAGCAGTTATAGGTTCACCAATCCTTATTTTAACCCACTTATCAAATTTTATTTATAACATGTTAACTAATTATATTAATGTAAATATATAATTAGTTATCATAAAACTTATATCATGTATATATATACATTTATAATCAAATATTTATCAAATTTTGATGAACTATTAATATATTTATATATATATCAATTTAAGATTATTTAATAACAAACAATCAAAATGAATTTTATACATTATTTTGTAAGTCTTTTATCATATCTCATTTGCAGTTATTGTAGGGATAACATAACAATAATTTAATCTTAGGAATTGTAATATAGGAAGAGTTATAATTTTAATGTAAATAAACAATTTGAAATTTATGAATAACAATTTAAGATTTCTATAACTATATTTTATGGAAAATGAAAGGTATTATCTTGAAGCAAATAAATTTGCAATCCCATATAAGGATGATGAAGATTTATTAGAAAAACTTAAAAATTCATCTTCTTTGTAATTATTAGAAAAATAAACTGAGTTTAATGTAATTTTAGATGATAATGCAATTCTACTTTAATTTATACATCAATATGGAAATTATATTGATATTTGTTATTTATAAAATTAAATAATAGATTGTATTCTTAGAATAAATAACACTTTATACAATGAAGGTATTATTATAAGTGAAATAAAATCAAACTAAATTTATATTCCATTAAAATCATGTTATAATGCTTTTCTTATTTAAGATAATTCATACTTTATTAAATGTCAAAACTCTATCAACTAATTTTAATATTTTATTTTAAATGATTAAAGTGAAATTTTAGATGAATTAATTATAGATTTAAATCACAATTGTAGATATGATTCTAAGTTTCAATATAATAAAATATTCATTAATTCTATTGATTGTGAAATATTAATCATTTTAATTGTTGATATAATAATATATAGTGATTAATCACCTTAATTTAATAAGAATTATACAAAATTACATGAAATAAACAATTTTATTAATTAAACTAATTTAATTGATCTAAAAATATGTGAATCCAATATAATACTATTAACTTTTATTAATTAAATGTGTATTTTTAATTTTGAGGATTAATTATTAACATGTGATCTTCATTCATATTATTAATGGCTACCATATTTATAAGGATCTTGTTTTCCTTTTGTGATTCGAGGAATATTTTAAATATAGATGAATATAGACAATATTAAACCTATTTTTGATATGATGATGTATAAAGAATCTTAGATTTAAAGTATTTAAACCATTGATCAAATCTGTCTTTTTGTATACAAAGATTCAGCAATTTTGATGCAGGATTATTTTTTTGAATAATCTATTTAAAATATAAAACAAATTTAATAATTAAATACATTACCTTATTTAGTCACTGTTCATAAGAACAATCAAATTACTTTTTATAAAATAATATGCTTTAACAGATTTATCCAATATCAGCATCTTCCAATTTTAGCATTATTTCCGAAAAATTCATATATATAAATCAATAATTTTTTAATACTCTTTTACCATCAAACCTCATAATATTCTATTAATTATCCTTTAGAGATTCCCACTATAAACAATATTTCTATCTACCATAATAATATTATCAACAATAACATTAAAATTGATACAAATATGTTTTTTAAATATATCCCTTACTATTTAGATTTAGAAATTAATTAAGATAGTTTTTATGTTTAATATAAAAATGAAACAATAATTACTCATTACCTAAATTTATAAATTAAATAGATTTTAAAAGTAATTTCTTTAGAAATGAACTTTGTAGTTATAATTTATGAAAATAAAAATCATAAAATATTTGTTAATATAAAAAATGATAATAATGAATAGAATATTTATTTAATTACTAAAACATAAGAATTATCAGTTGAATATAGAATAATAGCATCTAATTATATAATATTATTAATTAGTAGTGAATCTATTATGAAATATATGATTGTTGATAAAAAGGATTTAAAATTTATTCATTAAATTAAACCTATAAATAAAATAAAAGAATATAAATTTGATTTAATCAAATTAATCCTTCTTCTAACTGATAATACAATTTATGCATATTAAGGTGATCATATATATGAATATTATTAAATAAAGAAGAAAGAATTTAGAGATTTTTGGAAATAAAATCAAGAAATATAATATAATGATTTTAGAGTCCCATATTTATATATTAATCATTAAGATTGTACAATTTAAGTGAAATCAATAATACCTTATCATAATGATATTTTAATAAAAATGGATGGATAGATTATCCTATCACATATATTTGTATCACATCTCAGAATTTTACTTATAGTAAATAAAGAGAATTAATTATAATTACTACTCTATTATTTTGATATAGATGAATTGTTCTTACTTTATTAAATGCCTATATATGAATTTTAAATCTTTTAACCAATTAACATTAAATTTTATGGCAAACTATTTGGTATCATTACAATAAAGAATGAGTAATAATATCTTTTTATATATGATATTACTTAATAAGGAAGATCTTGTTTAAGGTATATTAATAAAATATTACCTAATTTAAAAAGTTTTGAACTGATTGATGAAACTGGAATATTAATCTAATTTTTGATAGATAAAATTATCATATATTATCCAACTCTTAGCATCAACATCAAATGTATAACTACTTCTGATTATGCTCTAATAAAATCTTAAATTAAATTTAAAGTTTAATCCTTTATTTAATCGATTCCATCTAGCCTTATTGTTATATTTAATGGATTTAATGATGATAACAATCTCAGATATAAGCTTGATATTCAATAACAATAATTGTTGCTTAATACTTAGAATGAAATATAAAATTTAGATATGATTTTTGGTAGTATCAACAATTTACGTATTAGCAATCTTTGTTAAGGATTTTTAAAAGAACCAATTTAAGTAGTATCTAATGTTTAATTACATAAATGTTAGGATATTAATTCATAATTTTGTTTAATATCTTAATCTATATTAATTTATGATTACTTTGGTTAAAATAGAACAATCAAATTACCTGATAACACAACATTCCTTAATAATATTTTTATATCTAATAATACCTTACTTGTCATTTATAATTCAGATGAGAAGGTTTTCATTTTTCTTGATTTAATATAAAACTCATAAATAGAAAATGATTTATTTAATGTTCTATCTGAGGTGTTGGATTAAAATCAATTAGGTTAAAAACTTATATCAATAAATTTGATAAATGATTTTCTTATAGTATCAACTTAGCGATCTATTTTAATATATAATCCATATGAAAGTATTATAGAATGTAAAACACAAATTTAAAATATCATACAAATTTAATTTATACACGAACATGATAATTATTACATTTTTCTAATATTAGATGCAAATTCTTAGTTTAGTATTTCATCATGTATGAAAAGTTTTAATGCAATTTATATAAACAATGAATTCAAACCAAATTTCAAAATAGTATCCTTTTATATATTGAATTTCAAATTTTTAAATTAGGAAATTTAAGTTACTGTTATTATGTTTTGTCCTAAAGATTTGGCGTACATTTTTGAATTTACTATTCATCCTAATTCATTGAGGATTGTTAAATAATCAAATAATAAATATTTAAGATATCCTAATATTTATTATTAACAATTCTAGAGGGTTAGTGATACTATTTATATGCTAAAAGGAAATTCTCATAATTTAATTTCATCATATTATTTATATAAAATCAATTTAAGTTCACCTATTGAATTAATAGATTACTTTTATAAATATGAATAAAATTAAGAGATCTAAATTTATAATGAAACTCATTTAATTTAAATATAAAATGATGGAGAATAAACTAATATATAACTTCTTGAAATTAATAATTATAGATTATATCTAGAAAATAATTGTGACTTAGTTTTACAAAATGATGTATCTATCCTTCATTCTACTATTTTGGTATAAGATAATCTTAAAGATAAATCACACATAACTTAATTCTTAGTGATTATGAATTTTCTACTAATTCTAATTATTATTAACAAAAAATAGAAAATTCATCATGACAGAAATACAAGAATTTGAATATTATTAGATATAATTATATAAAATATAAACTATAAATTGATAAAAATGTTTATTCATTTAAATACTATTATACTATATTCTTATATTTTTATAAAAATGAAATAGGATATTAAATGGAATTAATAAATTAACATAACTGTCTTAAAGTATATTATATTTTATAAAATATTGAAGCTAATACAGCACAGTTTTAAAGAAATTCGAATGTAATAAATTGACTTTAGATAAAGATTTATGTTTAAATTAATAATTATAAAAACCTATAATTTTATTAAATTAGATTACCATATGTTGATATATTATTTTAGAAATCATAATGTTGAAAGTAATAAGGATTGTTAAACAATATACTTTTGTAAATAGAGATTTAAATATGAACTATTCCTTAACTATTTTATTTTGAATAATAACAATTATTTAATATAAGATAAATAATAAAATTAATAGTAATTCTACATATCTTAAAATTTAATTGATTGTGTATAAATATATATGTTTATCAGTAATAATAATCTTATGTTTTTTAGAGTAATACTTAATATAATATTATACTTAAAAATATTATTTTATAATATAAAATTTAAATAACAAAAAATGGACCCAGAAAAATAACTGATGGATTAACCAATAGAAGAAGAGTCTGATATGGATGAAGATGAAAAGAAATTGAAAGGAGATTGGCATTAACAATTGTATTAAGGTGTATTTAATTGGTTAGATTGAGTGCATGTTAAAAAGGAGATTTAACAGCAGTCTAGCGTTGTTTAGATAAGAGAGCTAATGTTTTATATGAGGATAAGAAAAAATGGAATCCTTTAATGTGGGCATCATGTAGAGGGTACACAGAAATAGTGCGTGTTTTATTGTCTCGTTAAGCAGCAGCACCATATGTTCCAGAAATGGCGTTGATATTGTAGAACTTTGCATAGACAATGCCTATTTATTCAAGTCCATAGAATGCATCATCACCAACTAAGTCCACCTATTTTGGAGGTAGTCCAGGAGGTGGAGCTTAATCTGCAGTGTTTAATTTCTAATAATAATAATTATCAAAGAAAGTTGTTTAGGGAATAATAAATTAATAAGTTCGATCGACTCCATTGATGTGGGCTTGTTTCAAAGGACATGTGTAGGTTGTTTGGTTATTATTGAAGGCAGGATTGAGTTGGGAGGTAAAAGAAAATTAGAGATTTTAATATAGGATGTGGATCAATTTGGTAATAACAGTGTTCATTTGGCAGCATCAGGAGGGAACTAAGTAGTATTTTAGACATTGTTGTTTTATGGAGTAGCTGTAGACAGACCAAATACAAGGGGACATACTGCTAAAGATTTGGCAACTAATGCCTATATATTATAATTGATTAAGTTGTTAGAGATAAGTGGTTAAACAGCCAAATACTTTTGTATGACTTGTAGAAAGTTTTGGAAGTAGGAGGAGTATAGAATGGATTGGGTATATGAGAATGCTGAATCGAATGATACTGAAAAGCCAGAAGGGAGATGTTTGAATTGTTGGAATACAATAAAGAAACATACTGAAGAATTATTGAGCATAATTGATAAATAAGATCATAAGTTATTGACAGAGAAATTGAATGAAATTGAGAAGGGAATAGTAATAAAGAATGAGAATGGAAAGGAGGAATTTTAAAGAATAGAGATTGATCCTAAGAATTATAAATTTGCATTGATTGAATAGGAGAAATTAAGGACTTAGAATGTGATATTGGAGTATTTGAGTACTTTGAAGCATGTTGCAAATTATAAAACTATCTTGAAATCTGTCAATTAGATATAGGCTATGTTGGATGATGCTGTAAATAGAGGTGTTAAGATTGATGCTCATGTTAAAGAGGAAGCTGAGAAGGAGATGGAAAGACTTAAAGCAGAAGTACATTTAAATAATATTTATAGAGAAATTTGTAATTCGAATTAGATAATTTAGATATTGGATTATCAACACCTGAATAAGTGGTTGTATTAAATGATAAAGTAGTTATAGCAACAGAAAAAGGAGTTGATAAATAATATATAGATTAAGCTTCGGAATTAAGGGATAAGATGGCAAAAGCTATTTAAGCTAAGAAAATATTGAAGATGTTTAATGAGTATCCTGCTAGAGAGATTCCAGATCCTATAAAATGGGATCCTAAGACAAAGAAACCTATAGATCCTATAACAGGGAAACCTATAGATCCTTTAAAATTGGCATTACAGAATCAAAAGAAAAAAAAGAAGAAGGAACCTAAGTTTGTAATACCAGAATGGGCTAATGATGTAAAATCTTTGGATGAGAATATTAAGGGTATTAATATTTAATATTATGATTATAGGATTGGAAGGATTGTTAAAAGAGGCAGAAGTACTTAATTTAAATCATGAATTTGTGGAGGAGAGTGTTTAATAAATAAAGAGAATGAAGAATGAAATGAGATATAGAAAAGAAGTTGATGAATAATTAAAATGGATTGCTGATGCAAAGGCTGCAGAAAAGAAGAAAAATAAATGATATATATAATGTATCAATCTAATAATTCAATATTCTTGACTGCATTAATTATGACTTATTTTGAAGTTTCAACAATTTCACCACCTACAATCATTTCATCCAAAATAGAATACGCCTTACAATAGTAGCATCATTGATTTACTTTATTGAAATTGAATACAATGTCTAATTCACACACATTACCAAAGTATTTATCTAATACTTCTACATATAAATGTATTAATTCTAGCATTGTTAATTCATTATCACTCACATCAACACATAAAGCAAAGAACAATCCTGCATATCTTTTATAAATGATTTTATAATTCCTAAACTAATAATGATGAAACTCTATACTTCTAAAAAGTTAGTGTGTTTAGTGTCTCTGCAAACTATCAATCTATGAACTTCATTTTGCAATTTAACTTTTTCAGCATCATCATAATAAACATACCATTTTGAAAGTCTTGTCTTTCCCTATCTATTCTACAACAAGATGAACCTAATCTAAAATTATTAATTATCTATATTAGTACCATATGATTTTTCAAATTTATTTATTTATTTAATTATAATAATAATAATAATAATAATATATATATTAGTAAATTCATTAAACTATCCATGGATGATTTAAAATCTATTAGATTGTTGGTCTCTTATTACAATCATGTTAAAGGATTCCCTTTACAAAATTTTAAAAATCTGAACTACACCACTAAGGAAACTAATATTACAAATGTTATATCTTCCTTTTTGTATCATTCTCATTATGTGATTCAAAAGGTGGTCTCCCTATTCATAATCTTTTAAATTACCAACTACTAATTCATATGCCAATACTCCTATTGTCCAAACATCTACTCTATTATCATGAGATTGATAATTAATCATTTCTGGACATAAATAGTCTAAAGTACCACATAGAGTCTTTCTTCTATTTGATGGGGTGTGAACACTCCAACCAAAATCTGAAATCTTAAACACATCATCATTAAAACACAAAATATTTTCAGGTTTCAAATCTCTATGTATTACATTCATTGAATGCATATATCCAATTGCCATAGTTATTTACTTAATAATATTTGATGCCATTTTTTCATTAAATCTCTTATTTTATTACTTCTTCATTAAACCATACAAATCACCCAAAGGAGCCCATTCAAGCATTAAGTATACACGTTTTTCTGTTTAAAAAAAGCCATAAAAACTAATAATATTAGGATGTTTGAGATGTGTGAGTATTTCTACTTCTCTGGTTAGAGATCCTGTCAATTAACAAAGATTAAGTTATCTTTTACTTATTACTTTTAATGCTAGAATGAATTTACTTTCACGCTCTCTAATTGGATATAAAACTATTATTACCTTGCTAAGTAAACATGTCCAAATTTACCATTTCCTAAATACCTACCCATTTCAAAATTTCTCAAACTCCATTAATTAGGATCGAATTCTAATTTTAATATTATTTATACCTTTATCAACCTCATTAAAATCTTCATCTTCACTATAATTATTCCGAGTTTCTTCCTCAATTAAATTTTAAATCTTAGGTTTCTTCTCCAAATATTCAACTCCATGAGTATTTTCATAAGTATTCGTAATAATCGATAAAACCTAATTTGCAGTTTGCCACATCAAATTTAACAGCAAAATTATATTATAATTAATGACGAGAGCCAGTAAAATTATATAACTGATATTATATAATTATTTTATTGATATAACTATTTTACTAATACTAGTAGTGTGTGATTAACAAACTAATTCAGAATTGAAAGCATAAATCATTATTATTAAATATATACTACTAGATATTTAAAACAACTGTATTGTTTATATAATAAAATAAGCACATTTATTAAACAAATTAATTATAGCAGTAATTTCAGTATGTGAAAATACTAGATATAATGAATTTAACAAAATAAATAGATTAAACAAGAAAAAAAATTTATCCTTTATAAGAAAAATCCTATCTTAGTATCCTCCTTGATATTATTGTATTTGTGATTGGAATGAAAGGAACTTATAAAAAATATAGATATTTTCTTTATCATGTCTTCATCTGTTTAAATTTCTGTCCAACTTTATTCTGAATATTTTTATAATAAAAATCATTAAAAAACTACGTCAATCAAATCTTTGAAAATATGATGAAAGAATTTAAATTATTAGTAACATTTTTTGAATATCTCCTAATAAGGGATTCCTAATCGCCTTTAGAATTTTCTTTCTCTTAATCACAAGTAAAGATTTAAAAATTTTGTTAACATATAAAATTTTATAAGTAAAAGAATATGTTCATATATAAGAGTAACTATAACTCTTAATATTTTATGGTATAAGAAGACTAGATATATAATTTACATCTATTATATATTTCTTATGCAATATTTTTATCTTACATTTAATTAGATGGTTCAATTCTGAATATATATTGATTTATATCTATTTCCTACTTCACCAATTACTTATTTCAGTGGAGTCACTTAGTTCTGTCATAAATATATAAACTCAATTATAATTCAGATAAATAATGACTATTTGTGATAATTATTGTTATCTTATTAACAATATGAGATGTGTACTTACAATTATAAGAATTAGATTAATATTATAAAAAGTGAATGTTATTAAAAGAGTTGACTTATTTTTAATGTTTTACCATTAAAATTTAAATTATTTATTATGCACAACATCTCAAATAGTAATCGTCAGTTAGATAAACTAGAGTCTCTTGAAAGTATTATGTATAAATGTTTACATAGTTTAAATGCTCTCTTTCAATAATGAATTGTTTAATCAACTACTATAAATTTGGAAAGACAATTAGATTCCAGATTGTCACCAAAAATACTTTTATAATATACTCAAAACTCATGAAACATAAGCTGTGACTCTAATGCATTAAGAAATTGAGAGTTTTTAAAATAATAATAACATTGTTAAAACATTACATCAATTAACTTAAAGTAGAGAACATTGTCTGAAAGAAATATAAAAGACAAGAAATATTAGTATAATGGACAATGTTAGATTGATATCTAAGTTAATTTATGATCTTAGAAAATTAACATACAATTTGATTGATTTTCATCGTAAATGGAGAAATGGTCTTAGTTCTAAGTTTCAATATAATTATATATGGATCATCAATCGCAAAGATTATTTACTTAAAATTCGTGATGATTCAAATGTCATATAGATTACTCATCCTAAAATGTTAAGTTACTTTAATCTTAAAGATTAAGACATCTTTTATCTTAGTGTTATTGAATAAGCCTATATGGAGAATGTAGATTATTATGATTTTTTGGCACAACATCAAATAAAGCAATCATAAGTACAAAGAATGAAGGATTTATGGAGATATTTTTAGGATTTAACTGTCGAATCTCATTTACTTGAACCCACTTAAATTATGGAAACTATATCATTTAGACCTAATACATCCAAATAATTTCATTCTTCAAGAAATAAGGTTGATATTCCAGCTGTCACATAATTAGATGATTATCCTAGCACAATGCTCTATGTTTATGAGGATCTTCAATTTACAGTATAACATTATCCAGAGAAAGATATTGAAAAAGTGATCACTTATTGGCAAAGTAAAAATGTAATAGAGTTAAATGAAAGTTTCAAATCTCCTATTACACATCTTAAGGATGTAATATTATTTTGGTAGGAAGCCACAATAATTAATGTAAATTAATCAGCTTTGATTGTGTGTTCTATAGATTAAGAATGCAATTCAAGAAGATGGATTATACATTCAATATATATAATTCAAGATAAAGAGTCTTGGTAATAGAAATTAAATCATATTGTGTAACATTTTATTAAAATGTTATAATAAAAGGGAGATAATTTTTGTTCTTTAGTAATATCATGTAGTAATGATAAACCAATTAAATCTTAATTGTAAAATCTAAAGTTTTGTTTTCTTAAGAGTATTTCTTATCATCAATTAAATTATTCTTTTTATGAATAGAAGATAATTTAAAATTAAATTAATTCTGGATAAAGAAAATACTTTACTCCATTAACTTTGAGGATGGTACGTGTTTTTGCAACACAGACTCAATCATAATTGATAACTGATGAAGAATTGTTGATTGCACAATTTAGTGCAAATTTAGGAAAGAACAATATTATAAACTTTGAAAACAATATTACTGCTTTACAACCTATTTTGTCTGTATTTATTATATTTATATTGATTTATCAAAGAAATAAAAATTGTATGGTCAAGAATACGTGTTAGTTCATAAACTATAAGATATTAAGAACAGATTTTAGATACAATTTAATTCTCCTATTGATGGACCAGTATATTTCTAAAACTTTTCAATCAAACTCAATTTTCAATACTTCTCAAGTGAAATACATCGTAATACTAATACACCCTATATTCGTTTGATTTCGGTATTATAAATATATTTAGTTATTTAGCATCCTCCCTTCAATGAACAAGAAGCATCTATCTTGGAATTAACATCTAATGATATTAAATAACGTAAAATTTACTTAGTTTCTACAATTAATCCAAATATAAAGATGTAATCTATATCTTATTAAATTAGATACATATATGAAGTATAATAGAATGAAATAACAAAATCTAATATCTAATAACATATCAATTAAATCTTTGAAAAATTTGATAAAAAATAAGAAGGATTATAAAATATTTGGTTGCCTTTCTTTAAAGCTACAGGTAAATAACATACATTACTTAATTCAACAATAAATGGATATTTTTAAAATAATACTGAAATCTCCTTCCATTATCATAGAATACCTGGATTTCATTCTATTAATAATGTGCATGATTTAGATAAAGTGATTTAACCTCCTTTTCTAATAGGAATAGTTTAGAATGATATTGAATAAATTAATAAACCATTATTTTCTATGTTGGTTGAGAAGGATTGTATAATTAGAAATTTAGAGAAGATTGTTTAAGGGAATATTGGTTAACAATTATTACCTTTAATTTTATAACCAAGAGATATAGATACAAAGATAAATGAATTATTAAAAATAACAGTGTTGGAAATATAGAAATCATTTAATTCTGATCCTTATACATTATCTTATAAATTGAAGTATGGATTAGAAGCAGCTTTAATAAATTTAAATAATGGTTATGCTCTTATTTATGTTGATGAGAATCATCTTCATGAAAAGAAATGGATTATTGAATCAATAATGACTAATAATCTTGATAATTTATAAGGAATATTGTAGAAATTGAGTGAATATATATTTAATGCTGATGTATATGCTAGTGAAATACAAATTAGTTAAGTATTAATTTAATTAATTATTAGAATCATTATTCTGATTAAGGAGAATTGGTAGCCAATAAATAAGTAATGGATTCAATTAAGAAAGCTAAGTTCAAGTGGAGATTAGTAGATAATGATGCTAAAAGTCAATAAAGGAAAACTATATATTATTAAAAGAGATCAATTTAAGATTTGTATAATAAAATATTAATTAATAATAGTCTACCAAAATAAGAGAATTAAATTTCCATATAATTTTAGAGTTATTATGCATTATAATAGAGTGAATAGAAAATTGAGACATAAAATAAATTAGAATATTTGAGAATCAAAGATCATTATTAATTATTTGAAGATTGTTTTTAATTTCATTTAGATAGTGATTTTTAAGATGAGAATCCTTTTTTAAGAAATAAATTTGAATAATATTAAGGTTCTTTAGCTAATAGTGATTTTAAAGTATTATCTAATCAAAATGAATTGAAATCTCATATATAATTTGATGTGAAATTACCAAACTTAGATTAATTAATGGTATTATATTATTATAATAATAAATAGATTAATGTACTTTAAATGAATACATAATTAAGATTGAAAAGACATAGATAAGTTATGATTGAACATAAAAAATATATTGAAATCCCTAATATTGAAGGAATGTAATAGATATATTAGGCTGATTTGTATTAAAAAAATTTAAGAGTCTTTTTTGTACCTACTACAGATTCACATTCTTATTTTTATTTTATTGAAATACCCAATTAATAAATGGTGAATCAAATTAAATAAGATTATCTTAATATAACTACTATGATATCTTAATCATTTCCAAATAAATACAATTAAAGTTGTAAATCATTGTTGATATAATAATTTTCAAAAATATCATAAATAAACAAGAATTCAAATTTCTTGTTTGTTGAATTTGCTTTGAGTGATCAATATACAATAGAACCATAGATTATATTATAGAAGAGAAATGATGATCAATAATGGATTGTATAGTTGCCAATAATTTGTGGAATATTACATACAAATGTTAGAAATCAATATGAAAGACCATTAATTGCATGGATAATCGAAAATTGATATATTTACTTGATCAAACAAATATTTATATACATTAAAAAAATGATGCCAATTCTTTAAAGGAAAAGAGATTACTTCTATTAGATCAAGTAATTGATTGTTAATATGCTTGAAAATATTACATAATCATTTGAATCACTTTGCAAAGTAGCTGATGATTAATAATCACTTAAACCAATTGATAATGCAATTAGATTCATGGATCAATATTATGATTGCATCTAATTTGTTAAATAGGATTATATAACTAAAGAGATCCATTTTAAATTATAATAGAATACTAAATACCATAAACATTCCTCTGATATCAATCATCTTTCAGCTTCATAAGATCAAATATTATCTTGTGGTTAAGAAGTATATTTACATCAACATAATAAATCTTATGTTATCTATAATTCTACACTTCCAATATATACAGGACTTATATTGCCAGATGGTAAAGTACTTATAGGAGGAGAAGAGAAGATTGTCAAAGTTTATTAATAATTTAATAATCAATATAAAGAAATTACTTAATTGAAGGGTTTTACAAGAGCTATTAGTTCAATAGTGATATCTTAAAATTAATAATATATTGGAATAAGTAGTTTCGATGGTAAAATTACTTTATACAATACTCATAATTTAATTAAATTGGGAAGTTGGATTAATGTTTTAGGATCTGTCTACTCTATATCATTTAGTGTTGATAATTAATATATTGCAGCAGGAAGTAAGAATGGAATAGCCATTTGGGAAATCAAAAATGATAATTATACAAGTTCAGCTGAATTAACTTAATCACTTAATACAAATAAGAAGATTAGATCAATTGCTTTTTCATTTAAATAGAAATTCCTTGCTGCTACACATAAAAATGATATTCTATTGTATCATTATTATATAGATGATTTCAAAATCTATTAAAGATTACATCATCATAATGATATTGTAAATTGTGTATCTTTTGGATAAGATATCTTGATATCTGGAAGTGATGATTCAACACTATGTTTATGGTCAAGTAGTATCAAAGGATATTGGATGTGTTATTAAGTAATTTATGTGAATTGTTGTATCAATTCTATTGCATTAAATCCTCAATAAACAGATCTATATTGTGATTGTTTTGACAGTATAATACATTATAATTAAATTTGATATAAAACCTTCATAATTTTGGATTATAATATGCTGCTGTGGCTGCTATCAATTTAGAATCATAAGTCTTTAATACATTCTCCCATGTAAAATCTTAAATCACTAACTTTATTTATTCTCCTTCTCCTTCTGCTCCATGTGTTTTCTTACATAATTCATCTAATTATTTTTATTCCATATTCTTCTCTACAACAAATAAATGAATCACTTCATCACTTCCACCTGGAGATACTAACATATCTTATAAATAACGCATCTCATTATGTTATATGCTAATTCCAGTTTCCTCCTTAATCTCCTTAGCAGCCACACCTCCAAAATCTCCCTATTCATCCATCATACCAGCCGGTGCTTCTATTGTATATTTACCAACAGGCACTCTAAATTGTTATGTCAACACCATCTTCTTATTGACTAACAAAAGAATTGCCACTGCATCTCCTCTCAAAAATACAAATCCAGGTAATTTTATACCATTAAGATATGCATCAACTATTAAATTTACAAAACCAACATTTTATCCAAACATATATACATAAGATACCTCTATCTATTTGATCTCAACATTAGACTATTCCCAAGAGTGTATATAATTTGTAAATTTCTTAGCCTATTCTACTTTATTAAAATGATCAATTAAAACATTCTCCCCTTTTATAAATGGAATATTTTTTCCTCTTATTAAGATGTTTCTTATCATTTATATTAATATAATAATAATCAATTAATACAATTGATTATTATTATCAAATATTAAAAACTTTTACATTAATAGCAAAAATACTCAAAAATCAAATTTTATAAGAAATCTTAATATACTTAATTAACATTTTGCTAGAAAAGGGTAAATTAATCTAAATAATTTGAATCAACACTTAATACTATTTTACTTGAACTCAATAGATATCCATTAAAATATTTGGTTTATCAATAATAATTCATTCTCTAATATAATCTAATTATAATACTCTTGCCAATAAAATTACTATTGGATAAAATAATAACTAAAAATCCTTCATATATATGTATAATTAACAATTAAAAGCAAAGAATATTATTGCAATTAATAGTTGTAGATTATTTTAAGTATGAGATTTAAAAAATAATGAGATATGTTTACTAAATTCAAATTAAATAGTTTGTCAAGTATATTAAAAGGATTTCAAGAAGAATGTAACTTAGAGAGATTATTTGTAAGAATTAGATTTAAAGAATAATAATTTTGTAAATGGAATTATATTAAAAAAAAAGATGAAAGAGTAATAAAATTAGATATATTAAATGAGATTAAGAAATATGTATTTGATTTAGAGAATTAGAGTTTCATGATTTTTTAAATAAAAATAAAAGAATAATATCATTCTTTTAAGGGTGATTAAATTGATTTATCTTTCAATAATTTCCAATCAAATTAATAAAAGTATTAATGTTACATAATTAATTCGATTTTAGTTAATCTCTATAGAGGATCAAATTTCAAAAGGTTTTCAATTAGATTCTATAAATTAGGATCTATTTCTCTTGGAAATTTAGATACATTTTGTTTCTTATCTTTTATTAATTTTTCTACATCTCTTTGATCATTTTCAAATGGATAACTATCAAATAACAATTTATATATCAAGGATCCTAGTAGCCACCAATCACCACTTTAATCAAATACCATTTCCATAGCTTCTGGAGGAAAGATACGTATTTCTTCATATGTATTGATTTTAATGAATACTGTCTTATTACTGGAGAATCCAAAACCTATTAATCTGATATATCCATCTTCTGCAATTAAAATATGTGATAGATTCAAAGCTCTATAAATATAACCAGATTTATGGATTTCATTAATTGCTAATATGATTTGTGCAATGATAAATTATAGCTAAATGTCACTTAATTATTTTTAATTGATGTATTATTCAAGATCATATAAACAATTCTCCAATTCAAATGTACACATTTATGGAGTGTTCTTATATTATATCAATTTACAAATAAAAGGGAAACGAACATTAAGTAAAATTTATTTCTGCATTTCCAACATTTCTTAAGAAAAGAAGATACTCTTATTAATGTTCTTAATGACCACATATTTATCATATCTGAAGCATCGTTCAATTCGATGTTTTGAATCACTAATTAACTGTATGGTGACATACTTACTTGCAAATCAGAATAAACAGATTCGCTTTTTTCAAGTCTTTTCAATGGCTTTTAACTATAATGGAATGAATCTTATTTAGACTTCTATTGTTGTGTTGTAATACATAAGTCATCATTTTCTTACTATGAACAAAAATTTCCCATAATTATTTTAATAAATATTATTTATTTAGCCATTCTAAAATGAAACATAGTAGAAATTTAAATATTATCTTATGAATATCTTAATTTAATATGTTTTATAATTATCATTCAGTTTTAAATTAACAATCATATTGATTGATTCTGTTGATAATGTAATTTTCAAAAAGAAATGCTTAAATATGATCATTTAAGTATAAGAATGACATCTAATACTCAAGTATCTCTATATATTAAGTAATCTTGATATTAATTTATCATATATTATTATTAATGATGATCATGAATATTTATAATTGATATACTCAATTGATGGTTATCATCAATAAATATTCATTGTTAATAATGTTTGAAAAATATTTCTAAAAGGAGTATTTAAAATTATATACATTCTGATGAAATATGATGTTCTGATAAATACTTTCAATTTTGAATTAAAAAATATCTATAAATGCATCTATCGAATTATGGAATTTAGTTATATTAAATTAAACAAAATTAATGTCTTTATAATAGGATATGACTGATATTACAGATAATGGGTTATCTACAAATAGAGTAGAATTAGTCAAATACCCAATTTTGAATCCTGTGATTCCTCCAGCATAATATGTGCAAATGAATGATGTTAAAGAAGCTATCACAATTGTTAAATAAGAACCAGAGACATCAAGAGAGAACTTTCTTGTAGAATACTATAAGAAAATCTTAAGATAACACTTAACTATCTTAGGATTGTTCTTATTTGGTTTGATGGAGTGGTTTGCAAACATTGTAGTGGATTTTGGATACTATGATAATAGTTTCAGATGGACCTTCTATTTCTTTGTTACAACATTAATCATAATTGCTTTGGGATTGCCAATAACAAGATCAATAAGAGCAGTAGTAAGATAATCAATCAAATATTTATTAGGTATAACATTAGAATGCTATATTCCATCTATAAACAATCTTAATAGGATTTGTGCTTATAGGAATTGCAAATTAATGTTCAGGTAGACATTCAACAGCAACAATTTGGTGGATCATAATAACATTACTAATCCTCATTTGTCATAGTATTGCTCAATTTATGCTTGTTAAACACAACATCACACATTATTATACAATGTTTATGAAATTTGCTATTATGGGTTCAATCACACTTAATTTTATTGTTGGATTATGTGCATCATCTTTAGATAGTTCATTTCCTATTGCAGAAGCTATAATTATCTATTCCATCTATTATTTCAATCAATTGAATGAGCATTTACTCAAAAATCCTAATGAATTACCAGAAGATGTTTCAATTGTACAGAGAATATAAATAATTAATAAAATTTAAGCACTTTTCAATTAAGAGGCTTAATCAAATTAAGTAATTGAATAAATTAAAGATACTCATTGTGTTATCAACAGATATATTGCTATAGTCATATCAAGTAGTGTTGCATACATAATAATATTGATTCTAAGCATTGTCACTGGAAATGCATTATTCATAGTTATTGTAGTTGTTGTATCAGTATCACTCTTAAGTGTTGTACTCAATACTTAAGTAGCTTCAAGAGTATTATATACTAATATTTATCATTTTTAGACTCTCCAATAAGAGGATGTAGTTTTTGCAGTTTGTTTGACTTATTTGGATCTAGCCAGTCCACTCAAGAATATTTTGAGAGGAATCCTATCCAAATGATGAGTTAATTATATCATAAATACATATTATCATTACATTTCAAACAATTCTTATTAAATTCAATCATTTCATAAAATTAAAATATTTAAATTATTAACCCTCTTAAAATGAATTTTAGATATTGAAATTCCCCCTAATTCAATCTCATTAAGATAAACTCAAGTATTTACTATTTAATTATATTAAAGGTTGCTATCAAATTCTTATATTGTTTAGATGAATCAATAGATAATGTAAATTCTATATTGTTTATAATTTCAAAAATAAAAATAAAAAAATAGTCTAAGGGTTAAAAGACTATAAAACTGCTAACCTATCTATGATATGTTTAAAATATACAAAAGTAAATAAGAAACTAAACATACTAATTACAGTTTTATACTACTATAGATAGATTTTAACTAGTCTTTAAATACTTTATGTAATTTTCATTATTCCTATAAACTAAATTCAAATTATTGTTGTTCTATCCAATCTTGATGATAACTATTTTAGATTCTTTATAATATACAGAATCAAGAGAGTATATTTTATTTATTATTTTAGATTCTTTAAAAAAATGACTTTATATTCTAATAAGTTTAGATAAAATTACATCATAAATTTTTAAATACACTTTAGTTCTGAGAAAGTAGGATAAATTTAATAACTTAATTTATGTTTATAAACAATGGTAAGATATAAAATGTATAATTAATTAAATTAATGTAATAATCAGCAGATCCACATTATTTTGAAATGTCTAATTATCCCAATAATGTACATTAGACAGATCCTATGATGAATCCTATTGTTCCATAAGCTAATTTGCCTACTCAGATTAATTCTCCAAATGGAAGTGATCCTGATTCTCAAATATCAACTAGAAAATCATTCCTCTTCCAATATTATGTAAAACAAATTATATAACTTATTGGGATCACTTTAATCTATGGAATCAATTAAATAGGGTCATTCTCTTCAATATATTTATCTGAAGTAGATAGAGAATGGTGGGGATCTTCTTATACATATGAGAAATTCTTATAATATGATAAACATGATGCTTCACGATAAGAATATCTAAATTGGATGGAAGAGAGAAGAAGAGAATTTATGGACTATGAATTCAATTGGGTTTATTATTTTATATTGGCTCTTACTGTATTTTTCACTCTATTTGTTGCTTTTGCTAGAAATTATAGATGTTTGGTAAATGTTTTATTCTAATAATAGGCTCAGAAATAAAGTATATGCTTATTAATTTAAACAGTCTTAATAGGATTTGTAGTAGGAGGGATATCTAGTGGTTATAGATAAAATTGGTAACACTAAGGTACAGTTTTTTATATTCTCTTTTCATTGATAGGATTAATTGTTAATGCTATTTTCAATTTAGTATTAATAAAAATTAATAAAATTTAAATTTATGGAAAATTATCAAAAATATTTACTTATTTCTTTTTTGGATTGAACTTTTTAATTGCATTTAGAGAATATTATAGGGTTGAAGGTTTACCAATACTTGAATTTGTTGTACTTTATAGTTTTTTTTATTTTGATCATCTAAATAAATCACTATTAATTTAACCCTCAGAACTCCCATCTACAATAAACATATTTGATTTATTGAGTAATATTTAAACTGAATTAAATTCAAATTAATTTAAGCCCAATTAAAACTTTATACTGATAAATAAGAAAATATTATTAATAGTCTCTATTGGATTTGGATTAGTTCTTCTTGAATTGTTTGGTTACTTGATAAGTACTTTTGTATTTATCATAATTACAATTTTATCTGTACTTACTATAATTAGTTTTGTTGTTCCTACTTAAGTTGCATAATAAGTATTTTAATTTAATATTTCTAAAGACCTTGGAAATAGAAGATACAAGTATCGCTGTTATGATGACTTATTTAGATATGTTATGTCCAATCTAAAATATAATAAGACACATAAAAAAAATATGAGATATTATACATAAATCAAGGAATATTTTAATTAAATAGACATTCTCAATTAATATATGTAAATATTTTTCATTATAAATAATTTTAATTTAAATATATACATATGTATAATAATTTAATATATATTAATGTCACATTCTTTTATTAATATTTTTCTTATTAAATTCTTAAAAGGGTTGATTGGATTTTTCAAATTCTTTATTATCAGTATTTTAAGTTACTTCTGTTAAGATTTCTGTAACTTAATCAGTCTCTTTGTAATTGATTAAATGAGAATACTTTTTAGTAATTGGTATCTACTCATTACTTTTATTATTATTACAATCCTTATTTTAACAACAATGACAATTTCCACATCCACTAAATCTATAATAAATTGATCCTAATCTTAAAATAGAATTATGAAATTTTTACATTTTATTTATTATAATTAATCAATATATATATATGTATATAATTAATAATAGTAATATAAAATATTATCAACAAAATAACTAACTAATTCAAAAGAATTCTCTTTCTTTCTATAATTACATATGTTTTACAATTTCTCTTTTTAAATTTACACTATCTTTTAATGTTATCATAATTAAATTAGATATTTCCTAAGTTTTGTAAATCTTATGATTACTTTAATCTCATGTTAGAAATGAAGTCCAAATTGAGATGCAAAACTATTCCAATTCATTTATATATTCAACATTATAGCACTTGTATAGAGAGAAGCACATGCAATTTTGGATGGTTCATATTTAATAATATTGATATTATAAACAGCAACATCCAACAAGAGTAAGGAATAAGTTAACCAATTTTATGTTTTCTCTGCTATATTAATGATTGTCCAATAATAATTTAACCAAACATAAGAGGATGCTGTAACCAATTTAAAATCTACTAGAGATAGTAATTCTTTTTCAATTTAAAATATCTCTTACATTTCATCTCTATCATTTGTATATCTCCATAATGGACTTGGATATATCTATTATAAGTTAATCAAATACTTCTTCATATTTAGAAGCTATAAAATAACATGTCTTATATATAGAATCGATTTGAGCGGTAAATATTCTATTTGTACTTAAATAAACATCTAGTAAATAAATGGTTTAATGGAATGTTCTTCTCTAAGCCTTATGTGATGTACATAACTTATGAACTTCATCTATCTATTAAGGTTATAATGAGAGGTATACCATCTAAGCTCTCATTTCTGGATTGAGATCAGATTGGATATCTGAAAAATAATTTGGATTAAGAAAAGACATGTTAACATTCTAAAATGATTAGAACACTTAATTTAACCTGTTGTGTTTATAGAGTGAAATAGATCTGTTTGATATACAACAAAACTTATTATGGATCATGAGTGTGTTTTGATTCTTTCCTCTTAAATGAGTTAGGTTGCTACATATAGTAATTAGAACGATCTGTAAATGGTCTTATCATTTTTTAGATGTACTCCATTTAAATAATTAAATGATTAATAAAGCAGCCAAACAATTAACCTGGTTATTTGTTATAAAAATATTAACTAGATTATTTGATTTGACTTTAAATATACTTGACTAATGAAACTTAGAACTAGGAATCTTCTGGTATTTTCATTAATTAATATCTAGAGGACTCACAATTAATTTGTATCTCTCAACATACATTACTCTGTACTATTTACAGATACTTTTGAAACAAATATATTCAAGATTAAAAGACCATAATTAAGAACAAACATAATCAACTTTCAAATTTGATTTATATTGGATTTTTCATTACAATCTGCATTGCACCAATCACAGTGTTTATTATGAGTTATAATTAAAGTATTGTATTTGCTAAGACTGCATTTATTTATGAAATTTTTGCATGTAATAATACTTAATAAAATTGTAGTAATTGATGTAGCATCTTAACCTTATGCTGTTTAATTATTTATTCCATTAAAATTCAATGTTATAACTAAAGCAGATAATTTAGCAGTATTTATGAAAACCATTCTACTTTACTTACTTACTATTGGGAAAGTATAAAAGAGAATATTTATAGATTGATACTCTAATTAGATTCTGTATTACTTAAATTATTTATTCAATAATCATTTTTGCTGATATATTTTTACTATCCACACAAACTAAATTTTTATAACTTTATAAGAAGCAATAAATGTTATAAATGAAATGTAAGAAATAGATTATCAATTTACATTAATGGCCTTTATGAAATTCTTATAAAAATACCTGAAATTTTTGAATTTGAGAGGAATTACAATTGTATGTGCAGGTATTCTTAGTGCCTTTGCATTCTTACAAATTTATGGTTCCTAATGGACTTTCGATTCTTGTATTTTGTAATGTATCTTTATTGTAATTTCATTGGCATCAATAGAATTACAGAAAGCTTTGTGAATTCTACAATTGCCACAAAAGATAGATGATGGTATAAAATTTGCTTATTGCTTAAACAATCATGTATAGGTATTTATATATCATTTAATTTTTCAGATAATACTTAATAATTAATAGTTCAATTTGGATCTTCAAGAATAATTATCTCAAATACTATATCAATTTCAGTTAGAATATTTGTGCCATTTCTTATAATTAATCAATCTGGCATATAAATTATATCGAATTCAATTAAGCCTAAATTCATAATCCTTTATTTGTTTGGATTCAAGCTGCAATATCTGATTTAAGGATTTCAATTACTAGTATTCACAGCTATTTATTATGGACTCTTAGGGTTGATAAATCTGAGGATAGTAATTGATGTTATTATGTTGAAATTATATTATATTTTTTAAATTTGAATTTAAACTTAATAATGATAATAATAATAAATCAATAAGGCAATGGGATCCCGTATATGAAATTATTTATCATAATTAATGCAGCCATTGGTTAATCCATAGGAACCATATGTCCAGCATTTCTAATTGTCACAAACCACAATCCATCCAAAATCCATACATTTCCTGCATTCTAATCTTCTCCACTTTTATTTCCTGGAATAGTCCAAGATCTCCATGGTTCAATTGTATGCAAACCTAAAATATTTATATGTATCTAAACCCATTTCATTTTATAAATTATTCAACCAAAAGAATGTTCCAGTAATTGGTACAACACCATCTACATCTCCACTAAATTTAAGTATTCTAATTCCACTCTTGATTAATTTTGGATATAAGTAATATGTGGCTCTTGGATCCTTTGTGTATTTAATGGTACTACTACAATCCTCCCACTCTTTTTTTAGTTTGGATGTATCAACATTAATGGCTTTTACGAATTCAGGATTAGTAAAGTAATAAAATAATCCTTAGGCTTCAGAACAAGATGGAACTGTTCCTGGTTGTCTATCAAATGGATCAAGTGTCATTTTGGATCTTGGAATAGTTTCACCATTGAATTTAGTGATAGGCAATTGATAACATTTTCCATAGATGTTATAGGGATTGTAATAAAATTCACTATTATTATTACTAATATTTGACTTACTAACTGAGATTGATTTCCTCTTAGGTTTTGGCATAGAGATCCTTACAATATTAAGTGGTTGAATTGAAACAATTATCTCTTTGAGAATCTATTTCTTCCCACAATTTCTCGCTTATTAAATGATGACTATGCATAAACTCAAATTTATGAATAGGAAATCTCTTAGCTTCAATTGTACATTCTGTATAATCTGTACAACCATTTCCAATCATCAATCCAATTAGATTTATTCTTTTTGTAGCATTTTTATTATATTCTATGATCTCATTCGCTAATAATGGAATGTATGTTCCAGCATAACTCTCTCCACTAATATAAAATTGATGAGTGCTAAGTTCAGGAAACTTTTTAAAGAATTGGATCACTGCTTACAAATTGTCTTTGGCTGAACTTGCGTCACTAGTGTGCTCATCACCATATGAAAATCCAACTGTAGCTGGAGATTCCAAATAAAACATATGTGCCTAAACAATTAATACAAATTCATTACAGTATTTGTCCATGAGTAGGGATTGACTCTCAAATCATTTGTACCTAAATTGAATACAAATGGACCATTCTCATTCAAAGCACCATATAAAGAAGAACATCCAGGCCCTCCATTCAACCATAATATTACTGGACTATCATCACTCATATTTTGATTTTGTTGTGGAAACATGAAGTAGTGAAACTATTTACTTCCATCATCATTAATTCTTAAATATCCTGAAAACCTGTAATTTTCATAATCATAATTTTGTACCATTATCCAGTATAAGGAATATTGAATTTAGCATAATCTTTCACTAAATCTTCTGTTGGAAAACAGTAGATTACAACAACGCTTAGAAATAGATACAAATTCATATTATATGATTATTATATAATTAAAATATTTTAAATTTTCATGCTACAAATATAGAATTTTATATATCTAATTCTCTTTCATTTCCTTTTAAAAATTTATAAAAAGAATATACATTACATTACAATACTATTTATTATTTATATATAATAATCATAACAATATTTGCATTGATGAACAACCTTTCATTTTCGTACTTTGCTATCTCTTGAGTATTCTAGCTTATATAATGTCTGCTTATTAATTTAAATCTTGCCTGACCTTTTAATCTGTACTTGTAGTATTAGTTGTAAAATCAGTGACCATTGTATTGAGCATTTCAGCTAGAATAAATATGAATTGATTTTACATTGTTAATCAGCTGCTTCATGCAACTTAATTTATAATGTGACTTATTTTGATCTGAGTTTCTTATCCATGATCTATTAATCAGATAATAGAGGTGGAGGTAAGTCTGAGATAGAAGACCTCTTGACAGGACTAATAGTCTTGGAAGACTCAATTTCTGATTTGGAATTGATAATGAGCATAAGAGTTTTAGTTTCACTCAAAGCTTATTGAATCTTATCCAAAAAATAATATTTGATTGGATCCTGAATATTATCGAAATATTCCACACACTTTCTATTGATAGATATGCAACAATTACCTATACATAGCAAGGGCCTATTGTACAGCATCAAGTTATGGTTCTTTGATAATAGCCTTCTCAAGAGAAAGAAGATTATAATAAAATTACTTATCAATAGAGTTTCCTTGAGGAGGAAGGTTCTTATCATTGTTAGATTACCTCATAATTTGTTAATTATAAATAATTTTAACATTTTTATCATTTGCACTCATTTATTAAAAAAAGTGAGATTATTTTATAGTATGGTCATCTCATCCTTTTGAATTTTATATAAGTCCTACAATTCTTTACCAATAGGTTTAGATATTTGCTTATAAGTGGATAAGACATTCTTAATGTTTTGAATCATAAACTATTTAACCAACAATTCATTTTCTTCGCTAATTTTTTCTTGGAATGAATTGAATTCTAATAGAGGATTTTTAGAGAATTCTTATTCAGTTAAAAAGTAAATTCTAAGATATCTAAATATATAAGATAAAAATATTACTATAATAATTGTACATTGATTTTGTTATTGTATAAGGATTATCTTTCAATGTTGGTGATTTCACTTTATCTTAACCACTTTTATTTTTAGTCAAAGAGTTATTCAGTATAATTAATAGCTGTAGTAAAATCCAAATCAATAGGCATTTCATTATAAGGATTATCATCTACCATTATTCCATGTCTCATTAATAGATCATGATTACTCAAATTACCATAATTAATTGTTAATTTCTATTAAAATTTTGATTATATTTATTACATCTCCTGGTTCAATTTACTTTTTAGCACTAAAATCAACAAAACTCATGTTTTCATGACTCAAATAACAACCATCTAAATAACAATTAGGATCAAAGGAATGATCAAATTGATAAACTAATGGACATACTATTTAGACTGATTGCATATCAAAGTATTTTGGTTTTCTAGAATGTATTTATATTGGTTATACTGTGGATTGAAGCAAATTAAGGAAGCTCTGACAGCTTGGAACAATTTCAAAAATTCAAGTGCTGTTAAACCATAAACTTTGCTCAATTGTAATTCATTATACATGGATTAACATTGAAGGAGAGTACCTTCAATCAAGGAAGCCAAATTCCTTGAAGATATCAAATCAATCACAGTTTATGGCCACAATAAAGGAGTATTAGGAGATTAAATCATATTAGCAAATGGAGAATTAGTTAGTGATTGGTCTTTTTGATGTACAAATACTTGCATAATAATTTTGAGCAATCCTGTGACCAAATACTACTATTCCACTTTTCCACCACATATTTTGTGAGCGATTTATGATGCTATGGTCTAATTGATTTGCAACTACATACCTGAAGTTCTTGAGATTTCCTAGTATCACAACCAGAGAATTCAACACTTGTAAAACATTTTTCTGTAGAAATGAGCATTATCTATTGATTTGCCTTGATTTGTTAAGCTGCATACATCCCTTTTCTATAATCAATGGATTGCATCACTCTTAAATAAGAAGGAGGCATCTTCAACCACTTCAAATATTATTGACCTAATAAACTGCCATAACTCGATGTTAGTCCAGCTATTAATTTCTCTTGCATTTAATAAATAATTATAATTAAATATATATATTATATATATATATATATATTAATAAATACCAAAGCATTTCTTGATAATAACATAATATATCCTGTATATATTTATTAAAACCTAAATCGTTTATATTTATTCAATACACGTACCTTTCTAATTCTTAATCTAACTCCACTACTCCCTAAAACTAATTTACCTTATCCTAATCTCTTCTAGTCTCAACTTTAAGTCTAATCAGATCTCCATTTCACTTTAACTTCTTCCTACTCTTCTAACTCATATAATAAGACTAATTGGATACTCTCCAAACTTTTCTTATAACTTAAATTCAAATTTTTTAACTTTTCAAAGGTCTCAATATTCGATGGATCAGAAATTCAAAAATCATAAGTTTACTAATTGCAAAACAAATATAGATGAGAATTAATAATCAATTGAAATAGGAATGGACTCTGTATACAAATTGTGATAACAAATCTGTTATTTCTGGAAAAAAGTTCATCTCATCTATAATTTAAGTTAGATCGCTGCACTCCACTTTGTCGGTATCTCTCTTACAATTTAGTCTTCTGTACTCACTATTAAACAATAAATATATAAACATACCTTCCCAATGTCTTATCCCATCTGAATCTAAGGTATTTATAATATCTATTCTTTATAGCGTTTTGGTTTCTATCAGTAAAGTATTTAGCTATATCACTAAACTTTGGACCATGCTCTAATACAAGAGATAGGATTTTTTTGTCTTCTTCAATATTGAATGGATTATTATTATTCATATCTGTTATTTTATTGTTTCTTCTCTTCTTTTTGTAATGGAAGTCAACTCTCTTCTTCTTCTTCTTTATCTTCTTCCCTTATTTATTTAAGGGAGTGACATCCAATTCCATAAGTTATGTTAGAGAAGGATTTTCATGATTCATGTGAAGTAACAAAGAAGAGTTATCATCATATGAGCCTACATCCTTTTCTAATTAGAGGAAGTTGATGTAATTTTATTCGTTTGCACAATCTTACATTAAATTTAATATGAAATTAGCAATTTACTGCATCGGCATTTATATTATTGAATAATAATAAAATCTTTTTTTATTTATATATATTAATACAGTCTTTAGTATTAATTCTAAATTAATTGAATATTGTTCAGTTGGTAAAGATATTTTTCATTTAATTAATATTAAGTAACTTTCTATTATTCGGTATGATTATGTATTTTTTATTATCATATTTTTTTACTTTTACAAATAAGTACAAGAGTATTCAATCAATAATTGATTTTAATACAAAGAATATTATAATTAACTAACTAACTTAATCTAATAATAATATATAGTAAAAAAATATAATATTAAATTGATTTCTTTTTTATATATAAAATGTAGAACTTGAATCATAAACATCATATAATTATATCATATATTGTGATATAATAAGTTTTTAACATTTTTCTTAATTATATTCCTATGTTAAATTCATCTTTTCAGATAAACAAAATTTATTTATCAGTTTATTTATGAATTTATATTAAAATAAATAATGTATTATACACTTTAATTTTTTAAGTTTTATTATATAGGATGTCTTTAGGAATCCATATTCAATCAAAATCATCATATAATATAATTACAAATAATATTGAAATATAATCATTTTGTATATATTAGAGTAACAAATTTAGTTAATTATTCTTCAATATTTATAGTATGGAATACTATATTGAATACAATTTGAAGAATAAAATCTAAAAAAATATACATTTGTATTATATTTCTCTTACAAATAATATATTTTATTAATTAAATATGAATCAAACTGCTTCAGTTCTCACTAAATAAAAAAGGAGTTACTTATTACATGCTTGTTTAGCCTCTCTTTTTGGAGGACATTAATTAAACCTACCATCCAAGTTATATATTATATAGGTAGAATTTATACTAAGGAGTAGGTAATTATATAACTTGTATCTGTAATTCAAACCTACATCATTGGAAAATTAATTGATAATTATGTTATTGTTTTAATAGTGCCGGCTTTGATCAATACAATATTATAAATAGGCATGAATTACTTAATAAGCGAGGAGTATCAAAAGACGATATCATAGATTGCATTGTAAATTGGAATACTTATTCCCCAAACCTTAGGAACTGCTTCAGCTATCAAATATGATGGGACCATTTTAGATGCAATAGTATTTTTTTTCTTGTTTCCTCGAGAATAAAATGTTGAACTAGGATTTACATAAATAGAAGCATATTCTAGATCTAGATATGCTTGTTTGTTTTTAAAATTGATATTGATTTTGACACATGTTAATAGAATGATCATAGCAAATATAATCAGATACATTTACTATTTTACACCAATACTGATTTGGATGGGATTATTTGGATAATTTTCTTAATTGTATGTAAATTTAAGAATTGAATTAGTTCAGAATATGTGGGAGAGTAATTCAATTTTTTAATGGGATCATCATATTAATCAAGTTAGAAACGTACATATTTGACAGTACTATTAAATATTGTATTGATTGCCATCTGTTTAGGATTGTCATTCATAGATGAGAATAGAATTGCAATAATTGTAAGTGGTTGTTTGGTAAATATTAAAATGTATAATATTTTTGGTTCTGTACCTCATGATTAAAAATAAATATTCAAACAGAATAACTTAGATAGATTATATCTATTCTATAATCTATTAAGTACATTATTGAATGTAATTTCAATCATTTTATGTGGAATATTAGCATCTTCCTATTATAAAGAACTCTATTATGCTATTATTCCATTATATGTAGGTTACATGTTTATCTAATTCAAATATCAATAATATGTGAAATATTATAAAATATTTTATACTGTTATTGAATGTGCATGTATATCTATGATGGATTATAATTTTGAAGGTATTTTTGCTTAAAGATTATTTGAATGTACAACTATAATTAGATTGTATAGTCTAATACATTCTAATCCTACTTATTTATTTTTTGAATAATTAACATGTTTTATCATTTCATTTAAAACAAATTATTCTATGGCATATTGTTAATTGATTGGATTTTTAGTATAAATAGGTTTGAGATTTGTAATAAGAATGAAATCTCGATTATTTATATGGTTTATAGCAAAGTAAAAATGAATTTAAGTTGATTAGTCAAAAGATGTTGACAGTGAAGAAATAGAAAGTATAGGGAGCAGCTTTTATTACATGTTTGTAATTATTAATGTGTCCATTAACATTTTTAATAATGCTTATATCTAGTATCTTAGATAGTCCATATATGCCAATATTAGGATTGCCTATTTTCTATTTTGCATCATTGAGACCTTTTAGAAATAATATTGAAATATCGAAACATATTCATGATTCATCAGAGGGATCAATTTACAATTCTTATTTAAGTAAAGCATATAATAAAATATTGGGTTCTCAACCTTTGTGGAGTCATTATTTAATAAGAATAGGAAAGTATTTGGGAATAGTGTAAGTATTGGAAAATTAGGGAGGATATGCTGTAATTTAATTTAAGGGATTAGAATCATAGGAAACTACAAGTTGTCATGGAATAGAAGCAAGAGAAGTAGATAGATTGGTTGATGCTAAGGATTGTGGATCATTTCTTGGAAGTGCTTTAACATTATAAAATTAATTCTTAGTTACTAGTTATGAGGAAAATTAGATAATATTAACAGGTATTATAGAAGCAGTTGAATTTTCAAGTGAATTTAAGAAGATATATTTAAAAATGTTATGTTATTATTTTGGTTAAGAATTAAATGAGAATAATATGAAATCAATAATTGAATTATCAAAAAGATATGATGCTTCTGAATATCCATTTCCTAATTCATTTGCAGATTTAATAAAATTATAAACTAAATTTATATCATATAAGATTAATAATTTAGAATAATAAGAAGTAATATAAAAATAATAATAATCAAAAGTATAAATAAAACATGAAAATGATGATCTATTTGGTATGTTGGATGATTTCATGTAGGATGTTCCTTAATAAAATAAGAAATTACATCAATAAAATAATGTTGTATAAAGTGGTGGATTTTATAATCATATTTAGAGAGCCATTTTGTATATTTATTAAGTATCATTGGGAGATTTAGATTTCAATTTTTAGAGTAGAATAAATTAAAAAGTTTTATTTAATTTATACAAAAATTCAAATACTTTATTTGAATAAAGATAAATGAAAGGAATTGATAGTATTCTATCTGAGATTGCTACATTAGCAATTAGAACTGCATTAAAAATAAGTTTAGATTTTTATTCTATTGAGGGAAATTTGAATATTTAAGATTCTGAATTATTATAATTATTGAATGAAAGTAATGATTGTTATGTTGGTATGGGTAATGAATAGGGATGGCAATAAGCTATGATAAGTAATTAAGAATTACGGTCTTTGGGTTATGATTCTGGTAAGAATAAATTGACAGTTTATCGACATACATATACTGAGATATAATGTTAAGTATTTAGATTTGATAGTGAAGTTATTAGAGGGATTGAAGCAAATTTATAAATGGAATTATTATTTGCTACTAATGATGATGAAGAAAGGTATTTATGGTATAATTAATTATTTATAGATATTCCATTTAAACACATGAATAGTTTTTTAGAAATATGATTATTGAGGGTTCTGAATTACCTTTAGGATATGCTCCATTTTATTCAGGACCAGTGATAATTAGTTTAAGATGATTTATTTCTTATTATAATATATATATATTAAAATAACTAAATTATGTATCAACAAAACTAAGTTATGTATCAATAATAGCAACCTCCACCTTAATAACATCGTGATTATAATGTTCCACCACCTGGTAAGTGAGTAATTTAATTTTGTATCTTAGGTTACAAACCTCCTCGTCATCCAAGGGAAGAGTTACCTGAAAATTAAGAACAGAATTTAGATTTGGGTGGTTCCTATTAATCTTATTTATACAATTGTGGAGAATGTTGTGGAAATTGTAAGGCTGTTTGTCCTTGTAATCCTTTTGTTGAATATCCATATATTTAAGTAGAGTAAAGTTTTGTTGGAGTGTATTTACGATTTGGAAAATATATAAAGACAGGTAAAAAAATAATGTTTAAAACAAGTTCAACCTGGATTAATTTACATTAATCCTTGCACTGATACAATTTAGAAAATTGATTGCAAAGTTTAAATGATTGATTGTCCTAGATAATAAGTGATGACTAAAGACAATATTTTAGTTAGCATAGATGCAACTGTTTATTATAGAATAGTTATACCAAGACGATCCATATTTTATATCAATGATTTACATCAAGCCGTTACATAATTGACATTAGCCACTATTAAGAGCATTGCTGGATCTCATACTTTATAAGATTTATTAGAGAAGAGAGCTGAAGTTTAATAGTAAATTGAAGAATTTGTTGATGAACATGTATGGGAATGGGGTATTGATATTGAAAACATGTTGATTAAGGATATATAATTGAATGCTGATTTATAAAATACCTTATCGATGGCAGCTAAAGAATAAAGAGCAGCTTAAGCAAAAGTAATTTCTGCTTAAGGAGATGTGTAATCTGCTAAACTTATGCGATAAGCAGCAGAACTATTGGATTCAAAGGCAGCGATGTAAATTAGATATTTAGATACTATTACTACATTGGGATAGTAGGGATCAACAAAAGTAGTATTGCTTCCAACAGATTCTAAATGAATAATAATATATTATTATTATCATTTATTTTATAATCATAAAAACAATAATACATTACTAATATAATATATATTAATCGAAAAATTAAATAATTCTATATTTACAAATAGATAAGAAAGATGATATTCTTTTTATGCATTACTTTAGGATTAACTTAATAGAATATAGAAATTACATTTGAAAAGATTTGTGATTGTCATGAATTATCAAATGAGAGTGATTGTTAAAGAGATTTATATTGTAATTGGTCTAAGAATAAATGTGAAAGTATAAAATGTGAAGATTTGAATCCTTATTTATGCTAAGCATCTAGGAATTGTTTTAATTAATATACTAATTAATCAAGTTCAAAATGTGCGGATTTTACACATGAAAATAATGATTTCTGTTCTTAATTATCATCAAAATTCCGTTCATGTTAAGATTAGAATATATGGTGTATTAATTCACAAAATAATACATGTACTCTAAAATATGCTACCGGTTGTCAATCTATATATAATAAATAAGATTGCATTTATAATGTTGATTATTGTGATTGGAATGATTAATAACAATAATGCACTTAAGTTAAATGTAATTTATTAGATAATAATCAATGTACTTTTTATCCATTTTTATGTATACTTAATAACAATGCTTGTGTAAATGTACAATGTCAATATTTACCTGAATATTTTTGTAATTACTATATTAATGGATTTTCACAAAAAGGATATCAAATTTCAGTGTGTTAATACAATTATACTACATCTTAATGTGAAAATACCCTAACATCAGAATTAACTGAAAAAAATTGTTTTAAGAATACTCTACATACATATTATTGGAATCATAAGTAATGTTAAAAGTGTTATGAGAATATTTTATTAATGGTAAGTCTCATAATTTATTTAACTTTTTGAATTTATTTCATTAAACTTTAAAATATTTATTATCTAAATAATTATATGCTTCGAATTTGTCTAAAAAAGCGAATCTATACATATTCTTCTATTCGAGACAGAATCAATCAAGAGAGAGCTGAAAGATTGAAGAATTTACCAACTACCACTTAAGAGAAAATAAGAAATTTTGGAATTATAGCACATATTGATGCAGGCAAAACAACAACCACAGAAAGAATGCTATTTTATGCAGGAGCCATTCCTTTCCCTGGTGAAGTTCATGATGGTACTACTACAATGGATTTCATGCCATAAGAAAGACAAAGAGGAATCACTATAAGATCTGCAGCTATATCCTTTAATTGGGCAAATCATTAATATAATCTCATAGACACTCCTGGACATATTGATTTTACTGCTGAAGTAGAAAGATCTCTTAGAGTTTTAGGTAACAAATTATTAATATCTAATTATTTACAGATGGAGCCATTGCAATTTTTGATGGAGTCTCTGGTGTTCAAACATAATCAGAAACAGTATGGTTATAAGCTAATAAATTTAATATTCCAAAAATTGCATTTGTTAACAAAATGGATAGATAAGGAGCATCATTAGAATATACAATTTAATCAATGAAAGACAGATTAAATATCAAACCATTTATGTATTTATTTATATATTATATTAGAATGTAGATTCCTGTTGGAGAAATTGATTATTTCAATTCTGTTATTGATCTATTATCTTTCTAAGAAATTATTTGGTTAGACAAATATGGATCAGAAGTCTAATTCAGAGATATTGATAAATCTCATCCTTATTATAATAAAGCTATTAAAGCTAGAGATGATCTATTATCTATTGTGTCTGAATATGATGAAACAATTGCAGAACTCTATTTAGAAGACTCTAAAGAATTGTTAAATTAACAATTACTACTTTAATCTATTAAATAAATTATTAATACAAATTATAATCAATGTTGTCCAATTTATTTTGGATCAGCACTTAAAAATAGAGGTGTATAACCAATATTAGATGCTGTCCATTAATTATTACCTGGACCAAGTGAGAGACCATTGATTTTTGATATAAATAATCCAAATAATAAAAGGAAGTTAGATAAGAGTGAAAAATTAACTGCATATGTGTATAAGGTTTTATAAGATTAAGATTTGGGTTTGCTTGGATTTACTAGAATTTATTCTGGTGAAATGATATAAAAATAAAATTATTTCAATAGTACAAAGGATGAATTAATAAAGATTGGTAATCTCTATAGAGTTAGAGCTAATAGATATGTTCCAATTAATAGTGTTTAAGCAGGGGATATTATTGCAATTCAATCAAAATATGCTGTTGCTGGTTCTACTATTATTGGATCAAATGATGATAAGTATAATCTATTTTAATTTATTTATTTAGATTTGTATTACAATAATTGCAATTACCTTAATGTGTTTTCTTTGCTAATTTAGAATATGAATCTGCCAAAGACAAACTCAAATTAGATTAGGCTCTATAATAATTATAATTGGAAGATGAGAGTTTGAAGATTACAGTAGCTGATGAAACACTTATTACTATAGGTGGACAAGGAGAATTGCATCTTGAAATTGTTGTATAAAGATTGAAAGAAGATTTTGGTTTAAACACAAAACTTAAGAAATTGCAAGTAGAATACAAAGAGAGTATTAGTGAAGAAGGTGTTCTAGAAATTAAATATTAAGATCTACTTAAAGGAAGACCTTTATGGTTTAAATTGAAATTAAAATTATAACCAAGTGAATAATAAGAAAATGAAGTTATTTTTGATTTTGATAGAGAAAATGATTTTGATATCCTATATAAACAATTTAAAGAAACCTAACTTAGATAAGTGGCTACTTAGAAAAATGAAACTTCAGTTAAATATATTAAGAATCCTTGTAAAAATATAGAAGTAGAAACAATTATTGATGATCATGGAGAAGAAAAAGCTTATCATATATCTTCATTACAATTTCCTATGTTTTATCATTTAGAGAAGTCTATCTTAGCCTCACTTAATAGAGGTTTCTTGAAATCTTATCAAATGCAAGGCATTAAAGCTACTTTATTAGATGGTGCTTTCTCTGTTAAAAGAACTACAGATTTAGCTATTGGTAGAGCAGTCTAAAAATTAATGTCAGAAATACATCCATTACTTAAAGTATATATATATATTTATATAATTTAGCCAATAATTCTTGAACCTATTATGGATTTAGAGATCTCTTGTCCTAATTCTTTATAGTAGAAAATTATTAATGATTTGATTTCACATAGAAGAGGCAAAATCATAGAAATTAAATAAGATTAAAATAGAGCAGGCTCAAAAAATAGTAATCGAGTCATTATTACTGCCACCATACCATCATAAGAAACTATTGGTTATTCTACTGCCATTCGTTCAATTTCTTAAGGAGAAGCATTTTTCTCTATGATATTTAAAAAATATGAATATGTTGGTGGTCAAAAATAAAATGAACTAATATCTGAGGTCTTTTGAAATTTTAGTGTTTTTATATTTTTTTTATTCATTTTTTTAATAGTTTATTAAAACCAGTCCTAATTGAGAATATTATCAAATGACTAAAGAATTATAGTTATATTCAAAATAAAAATTATGAATAGATATTTTCATCATTAAGTTCCTCCATATAATCTACACTTTATTAATTATCAATTTCCCCAGTCTATGCATTCAGATGTCCATAAGCTCTAGAAATCTTAAATAATTTCTTACTGTCCCAAAATAACATCCCACTAGAAGCGCAAAGTCTTATAATATCTATTCTTCACCATACTCAATGTCCTTCCTGGAAAATTTTTGGCAATTTTATAAAACTTTGGACCCAACTCTAGTACTTATAGAAGGATTTATCTATCTTCTAAATAATTGAATGGAATTGGCTGATGCTTTCTATTCTAAAAGAAAGATTAAACAAAATTTATTACAATTCTCTTTGTAGTTGCTTTTCTTCTTCTCTTATCATGAATTACTTATCTTCTTCTTCTCTTTCTAGGTTTCCTCAGCGGCAATTTTTAAATCGGATTGTAATAATCATTATGTACATCATCTTCCTCAAAATTGAAGGTTTCAACACTCTCAACTAAATCATATTTACAATAACTTACTTATTTGAATTTCCTCTTGAACATCTTCAAAAGTATATTCAGTTACTTATTGTTAAGCAAACATACAATGAGTTTATAGAAAGTCTAGGTTATAATTAACAAGTACTTGATTAGACTGCAAGAATATCGGTAGATTACATTAATTTGAAGAGGTTGAGAGTGGAGATTAGGTTTATTTTAATAAATCAATATTCGTCGAACCAAAATGATTTAAAAATGCTAAAAAAACGATTTTGATAAATCTTAATAATTATTGAGGAATTTTTGATTACGTAAATACTAAAAGCATTTTACTGCCAAGTACTAAATTGTATAGAAACTCTTCAAAACTTTCGATAAATTGAATGATAAAACTGAATCAGAATGTTACAACTGAAATCATTAAAAAGAAAAAATAAATATTATTTTTTGAATTACTTATCAGTTATAATATTATTAATCTTAAAACGATTCCTTTTTTATTATAATCATGGAGAGATTCATACATAACAATTAATTGATAATATTTTCTTCATTTTTTTTATATTTAATTCCTTATATAAATTTTACTTTAATTGTCTTTATTAGGTATTAATTGTATGTAAAATTTATATTAATATTATATAAAGCATTTTTTAACAAAAACACTGAAATATTTTATTATTATGATTCGATTATACATATAAGAGGGATTGTAATTGAAATGTATTTTACTCTCATTTTCTATATTACTTATGTAATACTAATGCTATAAACAAATTTTAATAAATAATATTAGATAATTTAGATTCATTAACATTTTTGAATTATATAGACAAAATAAAATAGATTTATATAAACATTCATAATGCTTGATTGTAGGATATCAAAGATCGAATAAATAAATGTAACTTTTATAAGTAATCATCAAAAAATGAAATCACCTATACAACAATATATTTATTATAGATTAATATTGACTTTAGCAAATCTAAAATATATTAAAAGATGAATTATATAATATATTAATTTTTGAATAGTGATATATTTATTGACTTATTTATATATTAAATTTATTATATAAATTCTTAGATCACTTGTTTAATTGAGTTAAGAATTAAATCTATTAAGTACATTATATTTGATTTCATTTAAATTATAGTAGTTTAATTTTTTATAATTAATTAACAGTATTAGTTACATTAATTTAATTGAAACCATTATATCATAAAATAACATAATTAAAAATTATTAAATTTATACTTTAAATTAAATATGATTAGAATAGCATAATAATAATATTAACCAAAATTTATTCATTAATACTTTAATTAGTATGTCAAGAGAATAAACAATTTTTATTAAATTAACAATGATATAATTTTCTTATAATATTTAAATAATCTGTTAAATTTAAATTAAATAATGTTTTTATTTAGTGTTACATACTAAGAGGATTATAAGTTCTAAATAATGCTATAAGTTTATCTTACAATTAAAAATTAATTAACTTATCTAGCTATTTAGATAATTGTATTAAATATATATTATATGATTAAATAGAGTACATCAACAACATCTTTAGTTATATAAATAATTTACTTTATGTATTTGTTGATTTTTGTAAATTCTATATATATATGATAATAATTTATATATAACAATAGATTATTTATAATTATGCGTACAATAACGAAGTAAATTGAATTTTCACATTAGACCAGGTACAATCAAGATAAACAAAAATAAAGATAATTATGAGCAATATAAAATACTTGTACTAGGGGATCCATTTGTTGGTAAGACATCAATTTTAGACAGATACATCAATGGTGATTTTAATGAGAAATACAATTCAACAATAGCAGTTGATTTTAAACATGTACAACCATCTTCAAATATATCTGTATATTTAATATTTAAATATAAAGTTAAACTTTTGGGATTTTAGTGGACAATAAGAATTTGTAGAAGTTAGAAATGAATTTTATAAGGATGCTAATATGATAATGTTAGTTTTTGATTTATCTACTCGTAAAACTTTAGAGACTCTAGATATGTGGGTTAGAGAAGCCAATGATTATGGAGCAGCCAATATTCCAATATTGGTTGTAGGTAATAAGAAGGAGAAGAGAAGTATGTCAGAAAATGAAGGTTATAATTGGGCTAAGCAAAGATCCTATCAATATATTGAAGTGTCAGCATAATAAAATAATAATATTGATTTATTGTTTAAAGTCATAAAGGACATTTTTACTTAAAAAAAGTGATAAAACATAATATATTTATTATAATTTACATGTAGAACAATAATAAACAAATTAGAGAATCTTGGAAAATGTCATTAATCAATAAATTTGGTTTGACTTAAGTCATTGAACATAATCTCATTTTTTAACCTCCCAAACCTAATTATCATATTAAAAATAGCTAAGATTTTAATGGTTTACAATTCAGTGTGGAAATTAATGGTAATTGGAATGATTTAAATAAATTATGCAATCTCCAATATAGAGTTTCCATCTTAAAGGAAGTTTAAAATAATGTAACTGTATCATATGTTCCTATAATTCATTATTCATGTAATTCAGATAGAGTAATTATTTTATCTCATAGCAATGCTATAGATTTATTCTTAGCATCTAAATGGGGTGCTAAAATATGTGAATTATATTAAGTTGATGTAATGTGTTATGATTATTCAGGATATGGAATTACAAAAAAAACTATGAAACCATCAGAGTATTATCTTATTATCTAATAGATTGGGTATTTCGAGAGATCTCTCAAATGTTGTGGCTCTGGCTTAAAATTAATATAATTACATATTCTTATGGGGATTTTCAATTGGTTCTTATCCAACTGTTGATGTTGCAACATAATTCTAACTTTCTGGAATCATTCTATAAGCTCCATTAGCATCATTGGGAAGAATTATAGACAATAGAAATTCTTTTTATTCAGAACATGATAAATTTTCAAATTAATCTATCATCAATAAAATCACTGCTCCTATCTTGATCTTTCATGGAACCAAGGATACAATAATAAAAATTAATCATTCAGAATAATTATCTAAATGTTGTTAGAATTTATTTGCATTCATAAAAGTAGAGGGAGCAAATCACAATGATATTGGAATTGCAGCTGAAACTTAAGATTCAGATGTATATAAATCTATAAAGTAATTATTACATAATTAAAACATACTTCCAATAAAGAAAGTGTTTGAATTATCATTAAAATTTGATAATTTAATTATTATTGATTAAATTGGAGAATAAAAAATATATTAAAGTAATCTACCATCTTAAATTAAGAAAGAAATCAATAAAAAACATGATAAATAAGGTTGTTCATTATTTTGTACAAAATTTTGAAAATTATTTGTATTTTAGTAATAATTAATTAATTAATTAATAAATGTCTTCTAATTCAGAATAAATACCACTTAGTTTTGAACAAATTCCTGAAAAAGATATCATTAGAATATTAACTTATAATACATTTCTTAGACCACCCTTTGTTAATAATAATGGAGATGATTATAAAAATGAAAGATGTGAATTAATCATTAAAGAATTAATGAAGTAATTATATTATATATATATATATATATAATTAGTTTTGATATAGTATGTTTATAAGAAGTATTTGGATTTTTAAATTCTAGAAAATCTATTCTAAAACATAAAGCATTCAAATTAGGATTTACTTATTAAGCAGTTAGTCCTAGTCCTAGTTTTTTTTCTAGTCAAATGGTAGATGGTGGATTAGTCACTTTGAGTAGGTTATAAATTTAATTATCAATTTTAGATATCCAATTCTATATCATGATTTTAAAGAATTTCCATATGGCATTTTATCTGATAATCTATCTAATAAAGGAATATTGTATACAAAAATATAAGTTAATGGATAAATATTACATATTTTCAACACTCATTTGTAGGCTAGTTATGTGGGTAATGATTCAAATGTGGTAATAAATCACAACTTATTAGATAGAGAGCAACAGTCTCTACTAGAATTGATTAATTATATTGTTTTAAGAAATTTGTACATTCAACTCTATAATAATAATAGGCATAAGAGAATGATTTAATATTATTATTAGGGGATTTCAATATAGATAGCAGGTATGAATAAGGATTTCCTAATGAAGTATTGAAATAGTTTCCAATTTTACAATAACAATTAGGCAATCCTTAAAGATATCAAGAATATGATTCTCTGATGACAATTATGACAAATAATGGTAAAGATAAATTTATCAATTTATTGTTATAATAAGAAGGCAAATTTCTTAATACTTATGCTGATTATGAAGAAGATGAGAATGGTTAAAAGAAACCTTTGGAGATTTAATTAACAGATAAAGCTGATTTATTGACTGGACAATGTTTAGATTATATATTTTAATTGATTCCTGAAAATCAAAGTAATCCAAATACAATCTAAATAAAATAAGTGAATGTTGAGAAATTCTTTGTAGAAGGTTTAAAATTTACTTAATTATCTGATCATTATGGTGTTTCTTGTGATATATTAGTTAAATTGAATTAATGAGTATTTTGTATAATATTATATTTAATATATTATGAATAATTAAACTCAAGGAGACACTGCAATGTCTCGTTTTGATTTATGTATACATTTATTTATATTTAGTTATATAATCATTTAAGTAATGGATGTTAACAATAATTAATGAAGCTTCAATTGGTTTATATTAAATTTAATGTCATTTAAAGGATTCAATTCTTCATTTTCGAAGAGTTAAAGAAGATGAGGAAAAGCTAGCAAAGAAAATATCAATAATAAATACATAATAATAAAATACAATTACTGAATTAAAAGATATAGGTAATTTGAATAAATAATGGGCTCCTAAAATGTAAAGACTTCTTGATTAATTATAAAATAATCAAAAATATTGATAAAAATACACAATAAAAAAATTATATATATATATATATCAATGATGATTATGATGATTATGATGATTATGTTTATGATCCTATTAATTATTATTTCCAATAGTTTCTTCTTCTTTCTTTTCATCTTCATATGGTACTTTAATGTATGAATCCTTCTTCTTTTCAGCTGGTATTCTAGAACTCATTCCCTAATATAAATTGAATATACATTATTACCATAAATAATTCCCATGCTACACCAAAAGCAACTAAACTTATACCAACCCATTATACTTAATCAACTTCATGATTATGAATAATTATAGACAAGAGAACAGTAAAGAACTTTCTTGTTGTTGTTACAACACTTAAAACTCTTGGAGAGAAACAACTTAAATTATAATAATATCACATTTACCTTATACAATAAAAGATGAACACTTATCCCAATACTGAATATATTGTTAAAAACATTATTTCTGGAATAACTTATCTATATTATTGAATGTAACTCAAGAATTGTATGAACTTACCTTATATTATTGTATAGAAAATAGAGCCAATAAAACTCCATAGACTAATATGGAATCCCATTTCCCATTATTCTAATTTCTTTACTTTAAATTTGCTCTACAATGTGGCTAAACAACCATCAGAGAATAAAGAAGTCAATAATAAAACAATTCCAAAGATAGATGAGGTTTTATTGGATTTACTTCCCTCACTTACATTAAATGCATATATTCCCACTGTAATTATCAAACCACAAAGTATTTGCTACTTTGTGAATTTTTGATTTCCTAACACCAATCCTACTACTAACACAGACAAAATTCAATTATAATTATCATAAATAAATACTTGCAACTTTTCACCAAAGCTTAAAGTGGAAAACTTACATACTATAATGCAGTTAATGCACCAATCATTGATGAAAAGTTTAATAATCCTAAATATGCTCCTTCTTTAATTGTGCATACAAATTTGATTTTATTTCTGAAAATCATTGTCATACACAATAAATTGTATATAAGCATTTACAAAAATATTAACACAGATGAAAACTCAAATTTCGGAGATGGAAAATCCATAGTACCAAAATTACTCTTGAATCTTGCAAATAATTACATAATTTACAAATCCTCCTATATAAGACCAACTTTGAAATAGCAGAAGTAAATTCCTCCAACAGCTATCAATAATTGTAATTCTTTTCTAATCATTCTTGAAACGTGTTAATTTTAATTAAAACCTTATTAATATTTTTAGTATATATAATCATATCCACTAATTTCATATTTAAAAAACATTCATTGATTTATATACTATCAAATTTAAGGAAGATATTTTTGGTTGTTAATTCTAATCCTATTATAAATTAAAGAAATTCAAAGATCATTTGATTAACTTTATTTAATATTCTATTCTATTATATAGCAAAAGAATAAATCAATTATATATATATATGTTGTTTTAATTGTTACTTTATTTTTAAGTATTAAAAAAAAATCATTATAGTAATTGGTATAAGTATTTAGAATAATATTCCTAAAAAAATAAGTCAAATATTTAATCAAAATGTTTATTATGTTTGAATTGTTTTAGAGTTAATTAAAATAAATAGATATCCCTATTGATATATTTTATATTATTAAAAATCAATTCTATAAGTTTCTATATCTGGGGAAGAATATGAAGGAGAATATTACTTTAAACTTTGAATCAAATAATATTATTGAATAAAACCAAGATCAAAATGATAGTTTAAACTATTTCAATTAAGACTTCAAATAAAAATAATTTGATATATATTAAATTTGAATACAATATAACATTCTTGAAATAAAATCATATAAATGATAGTTTGATATGATTATAATACTAATTAAGGTGTATTTATAAATCCAATTTTAATTAAATAAAGCAACATAAATTTACAAGATCAAAAATTAATAAAAATATTCATTTTGACAAGAAATCATATTCATACATTATATGTAATTGAATAAGCAATTAAAGGTACTTTATAATCTGGTTTTTTCATTAGAATAGCAAATTTATCATTTTCTTCTAATTTAATTGTTGTATTTTATATTCGATTGGCCCAAGTGTCTGGTATAATTTATTTTCCAAAATCTGTTATATTTTCTTTTTTTCTATATAAAAAGACTCCCAAACGTCCAGTAATTTTTAGATAGAATTCATACTTCAGTTCATCATTAATATTTTTAGATAATTCCTTAACATTATCATCCAAAGAATAAAATACACTAAATTAATTAAAATATTAATACTCTTATTATTCATTATTTTCATCTATTTTAATTTCTGGATATCTTTATTTTTTATCTATTTTTCTACATAATATTTATGCATGATCTTATGAAATTGTATTAATTTATTAAATATCTTCTTTAAGCAAAGAATAATCTTATCTTGATATCTTACATATAACAATTTCAGATTCATTTTCTTTGAAATTGATAGCATGTTTATTTTATAAATTTACTCCATGTTTTCTAAATATAGTTTTAGTGTGTTCATCTGAAATTACAGACATAACAATATATTTTTCTGGTTTCTCATTTATTTAAATATCATCAACTTAAGTAATTGTTGGTTGAATTGTTTAAGGTGGTTTTGGAATAGATGGAATTTATGAAGTGGATTTTTTAATAACATTTAAAGCAGTTGATAAGGTAATTAATTGCTATATTGAATTACATTTCTCTTTGATTTATTCAACTTTATTATTGTAAGGAATTTGAAACTTAACACTATCTAATCTAAATAATATATTAACAATATGATAAATTACATGCTTACTTCTTAAGGTAGATTTTTTAACCATTCATATGTCTTTTAGATTTCTTATTCAGCTTCTTTCAAGAATTAATTAGGACAATTAGAATCATCTAATTATTTTAATGTATGACAGAAGACTTCTAGATTTATTCTCAACTTTTTAATTTCTTCACAATAATTATCCCTCGTTAAGGATATATCAATAGCCAATTAAACAAGGTTCAATAAATCCATAAGATAATTTATTGTTTCTCAATATTTTTGAATTGTTTATAATTGTTTTTAATATTCAAATATTAAGTAAAAAGTAAGTTCAATTGAAAAAATATTAGCTACAATATCTAATCATATCAACTTATAGTAGAATTCATTATAGTTTACTGCCAGAATTGATAAGATCTCATCATAAATTAATTTAATTGTTCTTTATAATTATTGAATTTGTGATTTCTAAATAAAGAATATTAAATACTTTTGGAAATTATTTGATATACAATCTAAATTTATAAGCATGTTTTGCTAAATTCTTTGGATATTTGTAATTTTCCATATAATGACATTCCCTTGATTTTCTTGATCTTATTTCTGATAACTTATTGCATAAATTATCCAATCCAGTCTAAATAAGATTATTCTACTTAAATATTTTAACTTTTTTTAATGCAATTTCATATTTCTAATTAAATTTAGTTTGAGTTGTCTATTAAAATAACCTAGTTAATTCATAATAAGGTTTCAAAGAGAAATGCATTATTATCCAACAAAGCAAAATACCTGATATATTATAAATAACATAATAAATTAATTAATGTGTTGCTTAACTTAATAATTCAGACTTTAATTCTTATGTGTCATTATCATTTTCTTCCATGAATTTATAATCCACAAATCTTAAATATATAATTGAATATTATTACACTATTTGATAGAATCTATTGTGAATACCAAATCCTCTAATGAATAAATCTTATCCAAATAATTTATTATATCTACAAAAACTTTTATATACAAATTGACAATTAGATTCTCCATTTTGATAGAGAATCTAATTGAGAACTTAAATCCAATCTTTATTGTCAAATCCTGTAATAGAAGTGTCATTAAAGAATTTCATTTCCTAAACAAAATTAACTTAAGGATAAACATTTGAAATCAATATCCTTCCAGCTAAATCAACCAGATAAATATTTAATTAATCATAATTGATCTTTGGTTTTATTACTTAAAAATTACTATCTAAAGCTATAACACCATCAAATTCTAATTATGTATTTGTTAATGAAACTGTGAGAGTAAATTCAAATTCTTAAGTCTCATAATTTCTATATATTTCAGATACTACTTCTGGTTGATTAGTAGTATTTAAAACAGCAATATGATCCTTATACCATTATCTTTCTTTAGGTCTATATTTTGGATATCTCATTTTTTAAGGAATTATGGCAAAAAATTATCCATCTCCTTATTATGTCAAATAGATTGTAGGTTCCAATTCACTATAACTAATTAACAATAATTATTAGTTTAACATTTAAATCAAAATTATCAAATGTTAATCAATTTCTGTTTTTGGAATTAATGCAAAATCTATATGATTAGCATAATAATAACAAAATTCAGGTAGATAATATTATAATGGCTATTTTTATCTAACATTATAATCAATACAACTGAAAGGTATATTATCCAACATAATATTTTATTACTTAAGCAAATACAAATTTTGAGAATTTATTTTATTAAGCAGACTGAACCCAAAATTAAAAGTTAAGAATGTTTAGTATTCCAAATAAGTTGATTATTTATATAGAGCCTTTTAATTAATGTTTTACAATAATTATAGTGAAACCTTCTCTATTACAGATTCAATTATTACTCTATTAATAACCAAGGCTATAGTCAAAAAAGCAATAATCACAGTAAATATCATAAGTTAAATCACTAAAATTTAATTCTTCACTCTATAGTTTCTCAAACAATTTAAAAACTTCGGAGTTCTAATTTAATTAAGAGAGAACATGAAATTTATATTTTGATTAAATATACTATTTTATTTTCATTCAATTTAATAAATACAATATTCATATCATCAATATAGAAATAAAGGATTCAATTAATACTTTCTTATATTTTTAAATTTATGTCATTCACAATAATTAATAAGTTATAGATATAAATATATCATTTTCATTTATTAAATAAACTTCTCAATAATAATCTTAATGGACTAGCCATGTCAAGATAAGTCAAACATACTGCATAATGGGAGTCTTCTTATTTTAAACTCTAATATAAATATTTAATTAATTTATACTCTTGAAGCAACTTAAGTTTCTAATATCACACTTAACATAGAAATTGATCCCAAAATCAAAGTAAATATCAAAAATCCATTTCCAGTAACAATACTTAAAACAAATATTACAATATATCCAAAACATGATCCTATTACTATAACTAAATGTTTGCTTATCACACAATGAGTGTCTTATAATTATTCAATTATTTGATTCTATCTAGCTTCTTAATTAAATAAGTTTCTAATCAATTTAAGTTTTTGAATTCTTTCAAATATTGATAATTCCTCTGGTAATTCATGACTCTATTTCAATAATTAAACATTTAATTAATTAAAATAATAAAGAGCATATATAATGATGATCTCTGATATTGGAAATGCTCTATCAAGGTGTTTATTTGATAAACCTACTATAAAATTTAGAGCCAATGATCCCATTATTGTAAATTTCATTAATACAGTATAATAATGAGTTTTTTAGAATCTCACAATAACAATTTAAAGTAAATCATGACTAATTAAAATTACTAACACTATGATAATCCAAATATTAAAAGATTTATGTGAACTGTTTCCTCTTTGATTTCCAGCAATTCCAATCAAAAGAAAAGCTATTAATATTGTTTGGATATGGTATAATTTAGACTACTAAGAAACCTAATAATTTTTTAGACAATATAGAATACAATCCATCTATATTTTCTCAATATTGGGAGTCCTAATACTATGGCAATCAACAAACTTAAAACAACATACCAAGTCCATCTAAATTAACTCCACCAATAATGATGATGAACTACAATTGAACTAAACCATTTAGTTAATCCAAGTAAGAACAATCCAAAAATAATTGAATGTTGTATTAATATCTTTTTGTAATATTCAATTAGAAATGCTTATCTATCTGAATTTACATCATTCAAAACACACTTCTCAGCAACAGCTTATTAAACATCATTCAATTAAATATATTAAGCAGCTGGTACTACATTACTCAATATTGGGTATTAAACATTTGATATCTAACTTGATGCTTAAGGAGTCTATTGAATATAGAGTGGTAATTCTTGTTATGTTTGCATTATCTAATATAATTTATATTTTTTTCAGAATTCAAAAGGAGTATAAATACTTAAATTTATGAATTAATTCTGAATAAAATTATCAGAATTTATTGTATATTATATTAATTTAAATATGATTCTTAAAAATATATGTAGAATTAATATTATATATCAAATGTGGAATTCAATTATATTCACGTCTTTATTAAAATAATTATAATTTATCTATCAAAATGAATGGTTGAATAATAAACCAATGAATTAAAATTTATATGTTGAAGATTCTAATTTATTTAATTTATATAATATATATTTAATTAAAATTAAAGCCTTCTAAACAAAATATGAGTTGTAAGTTTAAAATTATTGAATAAACAAGAGAGAAAAATAAATTTTAAACAGATAGTTATTAATTATATCAATTAAAAAAAAGGAAAGTTGAATATTAATAAAAAAAGATCAATATTCAGGAAATTAATAGAAGCGGAGAGATATATCAAAACAACATTACTAATGAACATAAAATTAAATTATAAAAAGAAATAGAATAAGAAAGAAGAAACAATAATCCAAAACCAAAAACCCCATTAATGAATTGCTTTAAAATAAATAAGTCATAGTCTCGAAATTCTGAATAACCAGATTTAGATAATAATAAATATAAATATATAAATAAATAGAGATAATTAAAGGGTGACTTTCAAATTCAAGAACAACCAAAAATAAATACATTAATTGATATTTTTTATTAACATGGATATGATATTATTAATATTTCCAATAATTCTGAATATGAGAAATTACTAATATTTACTAATATCCTATTTTATTATGATAAAGATCAATAAAATATTGAAATTCCATTATAATAACGAGTTTGTTTATATAAAATCAAAGGAAAATTGTATCAAACAATTTTTGATGATAATAACAATCCTAAATATTAAATTTTAGAGGGAGAGTTCCTAGTTGATTTAAATAAAAACAAATTTTAATTGGATGGATAAGGAATTGAATATTAAGGAAAATCTAATCAGATTAAAAATTAAGGGGAATATAGAAAGGGAGTATATGTTTAGAGGATACCATATTCTGAAAATAAATCCACATATAAATCATATAGTGTTGAGCCAAAAAGAATTAAAATATTAGAGATAGTTGATGGATAACCAATACATGTAAATAAGAAAAATGATAAGAAAACTATATGGTGTAAATATAATTAATAATTTGGAATAAATGATTTAATGATATTAAATACTACTATGTGGTTAAATAGTAGCATAATTGATTGCTATGTTTTACATCTTAATAAAATAAGTTAAGAAGAATATTTTAAATTAAGTTTAGATTAAAGACAAAAAATAAATAGAATATATTTTGTTACTAGTAGCTTAATCACAAATTTTGGTAAATCTTACCATAGCCATTAAAATTTAGAATTATTTACAAAACACTTTCTTGAATTACAGGAAATAAAATTTGAAATTTAAACTATTTATTCTTAAATTGGTTTCCCTATTAATTAAAATAAACATTGGTATTTTTTATTATTTGATTTAAAAGAAAATAAAGTAGAGATTTTTAATTCTTTACTAAGTTTTCATGATGATAAATCCTTAATAAAATACTTATCAGAGTTATTAATGCTTAAAAATCCATAAATCTCTATAAGTAGCATCTCTGGTTAACAAAAAGATGGTTATTCATGTGGTTATCATGTTTGCTAATTTATGTAAACTTGTTGGGAAGCATCATTTTTAAAATCTACACAATATTAATATAATGAGAAAATAATGAAAACCATTTTGAAGGATTTGATTAAAGATGAAGAGAATAAGCAAAATTGAATATTAAGCAATCAATATGTTGAGCAATGATTTTCATTAAATATTACTAAATTTTGAAAAAACTATATTTATTATGTAACTCAAAAAAAAACTAAAAAATATGTTTTTATTTAATGTAAAATTAATATCATGTATAAGCTTTTACTTATTCTACTATTATATCTTAATCCAAATCCCTATATCATATAGAGATAGTTATTGATTTGACTTTTTTTTTCAATGATTTAATAAATAGTTCTTATATCTTATACCTATACTTCCATAAATTAAAACGCTTCATAGATTTTAAACAATTGATGGATCTTTAAGATGTATCATCATAAATCAAATATAGTAAAATCAAAATTTTAACTTCCATTTGCAAAGGTCTATTTTCTTAAAATAATCATTCCTTTTGTTTTTTTACAAAATTATACTATATTATAAATTTGATGATTTTATATTTAATTCATTTTCTTATATTAGAATTCAATAAAATTAATTATTTAAAATCCATCTTTTCTTTCTCAAATAAAATATTATCCTGCCCTTCTAATCTTTTCTTCGGTTTTTTCAATTCTGTTGTACTTATTTGTTAGCCTCTATTATAACAATAAAATTTCTTTTGAATTTAAGAATATGGAAAATTATTTTTTCTTCTATGCATCTTATTCAAATAATTAGATAATGTAGGAAGGTTTCAAATTCTTTTAGAATTATATACTCAAGGTAATGTTATATCTAATCTTTATAAAAAATATAAGAGTATTTTTTGTTATTAAATATTCTTATAAACTCATTAATTTAGATTAAAATAGATTACAATATATATATATTTATAGAATGAAATAGTAAAAGTATAACCCTATTATGTAATCATCATATATTATACATCAGTTGCATCAATAACTACATCTTTTGAATTTAATACAGCATTTTTCCCTTTATTCATCTCTTAAATATAGATAAATATATAGCAACTATAGTATAAAAGTATAAAACCTTTTTAATTTTAATTAATATTTTTAAAACTAAACTTTCTTTATGAATATAGTTTTTTTTTTAGGATATCAAATTAAAGAAAATATATTTTAGATTAAATCAAATTAAATACTTGAATTAAATAAAATAAATATCTTAAGAAATTTCAACATTTAAAAATAAACAAAATTTTTAATTTAGTTTTATAAATTCTTTAATTGATAATATTTCAGATTTTGTTCCTTAATGTACTAATTTTTATATTTCAGAATATTAAATATTTAGTTGTTAAAATATATTGATTTATTTTTATCAACTCTGAAAGTAAAAATAAATTGATTCAATTGATTAAATTTAATTTTCTAGTATTAATTTCTGATTATTACTTTCTCATATATTCTCTTATATGTTATAATTAAGATAAAATTGAATTAATTCACTTAAAAAATTCTTTCAGATTTTCCAGAATAGTTCAATTAAGAAAAGAAATATTTTATATATTCTTATAAAATAGATAATTAAAATAAAGATAGAAATATTTATATAATAATTTTGAAACCATAAAAATTTATGAACAAAATTCTTTAAAATTTGCTTAATACTTGTAATTTTACTTAAAAATATTAAAGAATGAATATATTTCTTATATGGGAGTATTATTCTTAGAATTAAAAGATCATATAAGATGATTCCTTTTCTATAAAAATTCATACATTTATAAACTCACAAATTTAGAATAAAAAGTAATTTATATTGAAGATTAACTGAATATAGAACAGAAAAAATTTTAAAATCTGCATAAAATTGGAATCCTAATTCAACTATCTTATTTTTGAGTGGAATGAAGCCTAATCGATGGCTAATTTAATTACGGAAAAACAGAGAAAAAAATTATGGAGACTCTGAATTATCAAAAAAGTTTAGAATAAATAATCTCAAATATATTGTAGTTTGCAATACCATCATCACAACTTAATTAATATTCTTATTCATCTTGAGAGCAAAATTTATAGAAATTGCAAAATGAATAGAAATAACAAGAAGAAATAGTTTATAAAACATAAAGTGGAGGTAAGTGTCATAAAANATAGTATAAAAGTATAAAACCTTTTTAATTTTAATTAATATTTTTAAAACTAAACTTTCTTTATGAATATAGTTTTTTTTTTAGGATATCAAATTAAAGAAAATATATTTTAGATTAAATCAAATTAAATACTTGAATTAAATAAAATAAATATCTTAAGAAATTTCAACATTTAAAAATAAACAAAATTTTTAATTTAGTTTTATAAATTCTTTAATTGATAATATTTCAGATTTTGTTCCTTAATGTACTAATTTTTATATTTCAGAATATTAAATATTTAGTTGTTAAAATATATTGATTTATTTTTATCAACTCTGAAAGTAAAAATAAATTGATTCAATTGATTAAATTTAATTTTCTAGTATTAATTTCTGATTATTACTTTCTCATATATTCTCTTATATGTTATAATTAAGATAAAATTGAATTAATTCACTTAAAAAATTCTTTCAGATTTTCCAGAATAGTTCAATTAAGAAAAGAAATATTTTATATATTCTTATAAAATAGATAATTAAAATAAAGATAGAAATATTTATATAATAATTTTGAAACCATAAAAATTTATGAACAAAATTCTTTAAAATTTGCTTAATACTTGTAATTTTACTTAAAAATATTAAAGAATGAATATATTTCTTATATGGGAGTATTATTCTTAGAATTAAAAGATCATATAAGATGATTCCTTTTCTATAAAAATTCATACATTTATAAACTCACAAATTTAGAATAAAAAGTAATTTATATTGAAGATTAACTGAATATAGAACAGAAAAAATTTTAAAATCTGCATAAAATTGGAATCCTAATTCAACTATCTTATTTTTGAGTGGAATGAAGCCTAATCGATGGCTAATTTAATTACGGAAAAACAGAGAAAAAAATTATGGAGACTCTGAATTATCAAAAAAGTTTAGAATAAATAATCTCAAATATATTGTAGTTTGCAATACCATCATCACAACTTAATTAATATTCTTATTCATCTTGAGAGCAAAATTTATAGAAATTGCAAAATGAATAGAAATAACAAGAAGAAATAGTTTATAAAACATAAAGTGGAGGTAAGTGTCATAAAATAAATTGCAATATACTATCAAATTATCCAAATTTTAAACTAAATGTAAAAATAAGCTTTAAAAGAAAGATTAACAGATTGTAAGATCTGTAAAGCATGATTATTAATATAGATTTCAATATATTTAGAATATTTACTTTCAATTCTTTATATCTAAGGAATTCTTTATGAATTGATGGTATTAGATTCTCGAGTATTTTCAATGCTTTAACTTATAAAAATAAAAATATTTAAAATTAGTTAGCTTTAGATATAGTTATTATATTTATTTGATAGGTAAACCCTTATGATAAATTGTATTAATGTATAAAGAAGATAAACATGTTATATAATAGAATATAATTATTTCTAAACTCAATAATAATAGTATTATATTTCTGATACAATTAGACTCATGATTATCTCTTTTCGTGTAATGCATCAATTTATTTTTTTCTAAAGCAGATAAAAATATGATAGATATCATTAATAATAATAATTATAAAAATTAGACTTATTATACTTTCAAAATCATTTATTTATATAACATATGTAGATTTTATATGGATACATTTACAATGTTATAATACTAATTAAATCTAAATCAATCTCAAATTATATAATTAAGTGATAATTGCAGTCAAAAGTACAATCATATCCTATATTAGAATTTCCTCTCTATTCAATTATCATAGAACATAAATTATAAATAAATTCTTATCAAATTCATAACGTAGATATTAACAATCCATAAATTTAATTATTTAGATATGAAAATTCAAACTTATAATTTTAAAACCATTATTTTTTTTACTATAATTCTACAAATGCCATCTATCTTAAATAAATTATATAAACTCTATTTAGTTTATATTCAATTATTATATAACTTCTCCATAATAAATTTTTCAAAAGAGAAATAGTCTGATTTGTGTCTTAAATATCGAAGTCTTATTTTCAAATACTACAATTATGTCAAATTTGATTCAACTCTACTTTATAGACCTCTTTTAAGTTTTGTAAATTCTCTTTCCTTATATAAAGAATAATTATATCCTACTCCAATTTTAAAAAGTTAATTATAATAATTACTCAAATTCTTTCTTTAAAAATCACATCTATTAAAAATAATTATTTTAATTTCTATTATTTTATATAATTTTAGATGTTTTATAAAAATGAATAATAATCGTTAGAATTATTTTATGACTGTAAGACCAGAAGTAGTATTATAGATTTGGTAATTTTTAGATATAACAAGTTATTTATAGCGACCATTATTAAGTTATACAGAAATTGATAAGTAAGAATGAAATCAGGTTTTGTTTAATAAATTTATAAGAAGATAATTAAAAAATACTTAAATACATAAATCTAATAGAGTAAGATAATAAAAATTAAGATAATATTGGAAAAGTATTTTTAATAAGAAACATTTAATTGAAATAAAAGTAATTGCATCACCTTCTTAAATGTTAATATTTTATTTTATTGATGAATATAATTGATAAATTGAGCAAACATAATTATTTTCATGGGTATAGTAGAGGTAATTGGTGAGAAATATAGATATATTTATGTAAAGAATATAAGAATTTGAACCTGATAGAATCAAAAAAATTAAAGATTTTGTAATAGAGATATGAATTAAATTAAAAATATCCTCCTCCTCGTTATTGGTTAGATGGTATGGAATTTATGTATTATTATATTGGATCAATAATTGAAGTAAGAAAGAAAAATTATTATAATTGAAAATATAATGATTTTATTATTATTTTTTATTAAAATTATTGTTATTTGAATATTTTGGATTCTTTTTGATTCCAAAATTAATTTAATGTATTAATATATAATAAGGTTATCATAAAGAATCAAAAACTTATTCTTTTTGTTTATAATAATTTTTTTAATTAATTTGAAAAAACCAGAAAATCATATAATTTTTAGCTTATATGATTTAATATTCAATCCTATTACTTGAATTTTATTCATTAATTTTTGATAATCAAATCTGATACATTTAATTTGGATTTATTTATATTAAATCTAGAATATTTGGTTCTAATCAAACTATTTCATACTAATTTTATGAAACATAAGAAATTGTTTATTTTATTCATCATAAATATAATCGATCTTTAAGACAAAAATGATATTTGTAATTAAATAATTTAAATATTAATAGCTTATCTTTTGATTTCTACCATAATTATTTTATATTATTATCAGTCACTATTTCTATATAAATTAATTACTATTTTTATTTGTAATTCATAAATCCTCTGTTTTTATTATAAAATTTTGGGCTATTAAATTTTCAAATTTCAATTGTGTCATCTGTTATTATAATTAAATATATTGAAAAAGGATTTCTTTTTATTAATCTCTGTTTCAAAAATTAACCTAAAATACTAAATATCTCTATTTACTAATTTCTTAGTACTAATCATTACATTTTGCTATTATGAAAATAATTTCAAATTATTTTAAATACTGCATCAGATCTACTTAAAAAGATTGTATGTAAATTAAATATTTAAATTAAAACGACCTAATTGAAAATCAAAAAGCTATATGAAAGTTAGAGAGTATAGAGAAAGACATTACTAGAATTGATTTATTTAAAAAATGCCAATTTAGATTACTGATCATGATATTTTGTATTACCATCTTCTTTGTTGTTTTTTGGAAACTTCAACATGACTAAGAGCATGAGAATCAATAGAATTTTTCAACTAATTACCTAAAATAAGGAATATAATTTAGAAGAATCATTTATATTATGATAAATATTCGAATTCCTATTCTTAAATATATTATTTTTATTAACTAATTCTAAGTTTATATTCTCTCCTTATAATACACTAAAATACAGAAATTTAGATTCTAATTTTATCTATGTTTTAGGAGAGTGAATTAAAAATTTCTAAAATTAAGTGGCATTTAGGATATGATAAAAATACTATCATAAATTAAGGTTTCCTCAATATAATTTAAATGTACAATAACTATTCTATAAAAAATTATAGAAATCGACTGATTAATATTATTTCAATTTTTTAATATTCTTTTCTCTTTTGGATTTAAAAGTAAATTAATATTAAATAGATTTCTGGAAAATTCTGTATAACAAATGTAAATTATTTGATGAAGAAAGTTTATTTTATTATTTTTCCTATTTAAAATATAGTAGATTAGTTGGAAGAATAGATTATAATGATAAATCTAGTTTTAGATTTATATTAAAGACAATAATGAAATATATCTATTTCTGTTATTATCAAGATTGAATTATTAATAAATTTTAAATAAAAAATAAATTGTGTCAAGTTTCTGATTAATTTTGTACTTCTATTGTAAATGCTTTATGTTATTGTTATATGAATAGGGAATAATTTTAAAAACTATATGCAATATTTATAATTAATTATAAGTTAGATTAAGATAAATAGAATTAAAGTAATTGAAAAAGTAATAATATTAATAAATTATAAAATTAAAACATTATGCTTAATATTTCTATAAATGGATGCATAATAAATAAAATAAATTTCAAGATAATAATTTAAAAGATCAAATATCTATTTAATCNATTTTATGAAACATAAGAAATTGTTTATTTTATTCATCATAAATATAATCGATCTTTAAGACAAAAATGATATTTGTAATTAAATAATTTAAATATTAATAGCTTATCTTTTGATTTCTACCATAATTATTTTATATTATTATCAGTCACTATTTCTATATAAATTAATTACTATTTTTATTTGTAATTCATAAATCCTCTGTTTTTATTATAAAATTTTGGGCTATTAAATTTTCAAATTTCAATTGTGTCATCTGTTATTATAATTAAATATATTGAAAAAGGATTTCTTTTTATTAATCTCTGTTTCAAAAATTAACCTAAAATACTAAATATCTCTATTTACTAATTTCTTAGTACTAATCATTACATTTTGCTATTATGAAAATAATTTCAAATTATTTTAAATACTGCATCAGATCTACTTAAAAAGATTGTATGTAAATTAAATATTTAAATTAAAACGACCTAATTGAAAATCAAAAAGCTATATGAAAGTTAGAGAGTATAGAGAAAGACATTACTAGAATTGATTTATTTAAAAAATGCCAATTTAGATTACTGATCATGATATTTTGTATTACCATCTTCTTTGTTGTTTTTTGGAAACTTCAACATGACTAAGAGCATGAGAATCAATAGAATTTTTCAACTAATTACCTAAAATAAGGAATATAATTTAGAAGAATCATTTATATTATGATAAATATTCGAATTCCTATTCTTAAATATATTATTTTTATTAACTAATTCTAAGTTTATATTCTCTCCTTATAATACACTAAAATACAGAAATTTAGATTCTAATTTTATCTATGTTTTAGGAGAGTGAATTAAAAATTTCTAAAATTAAGTGGCATTTAGGATATGATAAAAATACTATCATAAATTAAGGTTTCCTCAATATAATTTAAATGTACAATAACTATTCTATAAAAAATTATAGAAATCGACTGATTAATATTATTTCAATTTTTTAATATTCTTTTCTCTTTTGGATTTAAAAGTAAATTAATATTAAATAGATTTCTGGAAAATTCTGTATAACAAATGTAAATTATTTGATGAAGAAAGTTTATTTTATTATTTTTCCTATTTAAAATATAGTAGATTAGTTGGAAGAATAGATTATAATGATAAATCTAGTTTTAGATTTATATTAAAGACAATAATGAAATATATCTATTTCTGTTATTATCAAGATTGAATTATTAATAAATTTTAAATAAAAAATAAATTGTGTCAAGTTTCTGATTAATTTTGTACTTCTATTGTAAATGCTTTATGTTATTGTTATATGAATAGGGAATAATTTTAAAAACTATATGCAATATTTATAATTAATTATAAGTTAGATTAAGATAAATAGAATTAAAGTAATTGAAAAAGTAATAATATTAATAAATTATAAAATTAAAACATTATGCTTAATATTTCTATAAATGGATGCATAATAAATAAAATAAATTTCAAGATAATAATTTAAAAGATCAAATATCTATTTAATCGATATCTTCACAATCAAAGTAAAAAATAACCTATAAATTATATATAGATTTATTCTAATTACATTATGTTAAATATAATTGTGAATAATGATATCTGGGTTCTTGATTAAATAGTAAAATAATATTTTCGTGATATTTAAATATGTCAATAAATTCAAATGCCCTTCAAGTTTAATAAAGTTTATCTGAACTCAAACTCATCACTTAACTCAATCCATTATCCAATTTTGAGCTTATTACCTTCTTCATCATATAAACCATCACCACTACACAATATTAAAATGTGATTTTACATTCATTCATATTTGGAATCCTCATAAATTTTCAAATAAGAATCAAATTTACCAACTTTTTTACAATTTAAATATTCGCCTTTTTTAAGTCACTTATGAATCATCCTTAAATCCATTGCTCAACTCAGTCCATCTTCCAACCCTAATCTCATTACCTTCTTCAGCATATTAGCCACAAACACTAAAATATTTTTGAATAATATTTATAATTAAATTTTACATCTTCTTAAATTCTTCTTCATATTCCCCTTTAAAGAATATATCCCATCTACTAAATTTTTTATCATTAACATAAGCACCATGATAAGTTACTTATGATTAGTTGTAAAACCCATCACTTGACTCAATCCATCTCCCAATCTTCATTTAATTTATTTAGTCATATGATCCACCTCCACTAAATTGTAAAAGCAATATTTATTACATCTTTTTAATTTTTCCTTACTTATATAATATTTTACTGTAATTCAATGAATATATGATCCTTTGATTTTCTGTTCAATTTCTGAAAGTAGAATTAAAGTCTTATAGATTTTATTACTTTGTTATTAAACAAAAATTAACTGATGTCACAAATAAAGCAATCGTAAAGAAATTCAAAAAATTTAGACTAGCAACCATATTCTTAGCAATAACTTCAATAAAGTCAAAAAGTAGCTTAGGTATAATAGTAAAAACAGAACTAATAACAACAACAATAGTTATAAAAAGGTATCACAAATTAGACTACCAAATTGAAGAATCCAAATGAGACCAGAATATACGTAATTATGAAATTGTATTATACTTAGTCATTGATTTAACCTGAGACCAATCGATAAGAACAAAATTAAGAAGTTTAAATTGTTCATCAAGAGGCTCCACCAAAATTTAATTGTCTTAAATCTCGTCCTGATCCTATTTTAGATTGGGAAGTCCATAAAGAAAAGCAATTGTATAGTGAATTTCAAGAGTTTATAGAATCTCGCTATTTAGAAGTTAAGAGAAGTTCAAGCATATATAAATATTATGCTAAAATAGGACTTCAAATATTTATTTACATTTTAAATGTGCTTGAATTGATATTCACTTTAAGCTACAAATCTTATAATAATATTTCTGATTAAGAAATATATTATTTGNTATTTAAATATGTCAATAAATTCAAATGCCCTTCAAGTTTAATAAAGTTTATCTGAACTCAAACTCATCACTTAACTCAATCCATTATCCAATTTTGAGCTTATTACCTTCTTCATCATATAAACCATCACCACTACACAATATTAAAATGTGATTTTACATTCATTCATATTTGGAATCCTCATAAATTTTCAAATAAGAATCAAATTTACCAACTTTTTTACAATTTAAATATTCGCCTTTTTTAAGTCACTTATGAATCATCCTTAAATCCATTGCTCAACTCAGTCCATCTTCCAACCCTAATCTCATTACCTTCTTCAGCATATTAGCCACAAACACTAAAATATTTTTGAATAATATTTATAATTAAATTTTACATCTTCTTAAATTCTTCTTCATATTCCCCTTTAAAGAATATATCCCATCTACTAAATTTTTTATCATTAACATAAGCACCATGATAAGTTACTTATGATTAGTTGTAAAACCCATCACTTGACTCAATCCATCTCCCAATCTTCATTTAATTTATTTAGTCATATGATCCACCTCCACTAAATTGTAAAAGCAATATTTATTACATCTTTTTAATTTTTCCTTACTTATATAATATTTTACTGTAATTCAATGAATATATGATCCTTTGATTTTCTGTTCAATTTCTGAAAGTAGAATTAAAGTCTTATAGATTTTATTACTTTGTTATTAAACAAAAATTAACTGATGTCACAAATAAAGCAATCGTAAAGAAATTCAAAAAATTTAGACTAGCAACCATATTCTTAGCAATAACTTCAATAAAGTCAAAAAGTAGCTTAGGTATAATAGTAAAAACAGAACTAATAACAACAACAATAGTTATAAAAAGGTATCACAAATTAGACTACCAAATTGAAGAATCCAAATGAGACCAGAATATACGTAATTATGAAATTGTATTATACTTAGTCATTGATTTAACCTGAGACCAATCGATAAGAACAAAATTAAGAAGTTTAAATTGTTCATCAAGAGGCTCCACCAAAATTTAATTGTCTTAAATCTCGTCCTGATCCTATTTTAGATTGGGAAGTCCATAAAGAAAAGCAATTGTATAGTGAATTTCAAGAGTTTATAGAATCTCGCTATTTAGAAGTTAAGAGAAGTTCAAGCATATATAAATATTATGCTAAAATAGGACTTCAAATATTTATTTACATTTTAAATGTGCTTGAATTGATATTCACTTTAAGCTACAAATCTTATAATAATATTTCTGATTAAGAAATATATTATTTGGGTTGCTACTACATTTCTATCATTTCATGTGCTTTACTTCACAGTGCAACTTGGATGTATACATATAAATTTAGATAAGTTGCCAAAAAGAGTATGTTCATAGAAATTTCATATTATATCTTTTATTTGTTTATGGGAGGATTAAGTTTTTTTAAAATAGCTCCATTTATTTATTATTTCAACAGAGATTAATCAATTAAATAGTTTTCTTTTAGTGAAATTAATAAATATTTGATTTTAGATGGAGAAGATAAATTTAGAAATCCCTCTATACTTTTCAAATAAAGAACTAAGCCAGTTAATATTTTTAGAGATTTAATTTTTCATAGAATAGCACTTCTTTCTATGATGATTACAATGTGTCTTTAAACTTTTCCTTAACTCTTTATTTAAGGCTTCTATAATACAGAACATGAATGGGATGGATTTAATGTGTTTAGTTATTTATTATTAGTAAGTAATTTAATTTATTATCTTTTGGAATTACAATTTATTGTTTTCACAACAACTTATAGATAGATACAAACAGAACTATAATTTAAATTGAAAAAGATAAAATTAAAGTTCATTTAAGAAACTAAATAATTATTAAAATCTGATAAAAAATATCTAGGATTTGTTAAATCTTTTTATTTCCATATTGATCCAACTACATTTAGTAATTATCAAAAGAAAAGATGTATGGTTTAAATTATTACATTCTTGACTAGGTATAAAAAATTCTAAAATATTTAATTTCTATTCATAGATTAATATGATGAAATTACATTACAATATTTAGCAAATTGCTTTAAATTAATTTAAGTAGACAACATAAGTCTATTATATAAAGATGTAAATAAATTAAAAATGCTGTAAGATACTTTTTTAAGTAAACAATTTCCAAAATTAAAACTTGAATAAATGCAAGACTAAAATATTGATTAATTATGGGTTGATGACAAAATTGATACTGAAGCAGAGGAATAAAAAATTTAAGAGATTCAATTCATTGAAAATCCAAAAATTAATTCTGGTTGGTAAGCAGTAGCATAAAACTAAAAATTAAAAAGAGAATATATAGAAATGAGTTATCATTTTACAAAATTGATACCAGATCATTTAAGGAAATCAGTCAGATTAAGTTCTAGATCATACGGAACAGGCACTATATCAAGTTAAATTAATATTGTTCAAACTGATAGATAAGAATCTTAAATTGATATTGCCGAAGAAGCAAAAAATCAATTTAAAAGTATATCTAAAGAGTAAATCTTGGAGGAAAGTTTAGGGTATTTTAAATGTTTATTGGCTTATTATAAATATTTTGAAACCTGGGGTTAATTGAATCAATACTAAGCGACTATGTAATCTTTATAATCATTTTTGAATGGAGGATTGTAAATAGTTTCTCTTGTATACATAGGAGATGATCCTGATAAGTTTTAATCTGCTTTAATTGTATTAACTGTAATCAATCCTGTGATTTAAATGTTGTCTTTTACGGTATTTTAACATAGAGTTTTTAAGACTCTAACAATTTAAAATTAGATTTAGAATGTTTTACTATTTGCTATATTTAACTTTTTAAAAGTTTGGGATATTGTTATGATTGCTATGTATTATTTCTCAAAGAAATTTTTTACTACTTTAGAGAGAAATTTTAGTGCTGAAGGATATATTAAATTTAAAAGTTATGCTTCTAAATTCTAGGGCAGTCTTCCTATTTCAGTATTTTAATATGAAACAGTTAAAGTGGATTCTAAAAGCATTTTAGCTATAAAATAATTACCATTTTATTAAGCAGTTATGTGGAGAACTAGTGTTGAAGAAGCTTTGAATAAGATTCCTTAATTTTTTATTTATATTTTAGCATTATCTTCTAGTGATTTAAGCACTGTATGGGCTATGTCTTTTTTTCAGTAAATAAAAGAAGGTATTTTGGCTGTCAAAGATATATTAGAAGTTGTAATTAAAGATTTTTTTATACCAGCTCTAATTTTAAGTACAGTTTCAGTAGAATAATTCTTTTAATCTATGTTGTATTTGAGTTCAATATCAAATTAAATGTTATTAGAATATCCTAAATCTTTTTAAATCATGTCAAAAGTAGATGAAAAATATTTAAAATAAAAATGTACTTTTAAAATTAATATGGAACATATAGATTTTTCTAATTATAAAGAGAAAAAAAAAGAGAAAATGCTTGCTTAATTTAGGTATGTACTTGCTTCAATATAAAATATATTAGAAATAGATAAAGCATAAAGATTATTTTGTATGGGACCTGAAATTAATGATTTTGTAAGATGTTTAAAAGTCAGTCCAATTTATTAATTGAAACTCAATTTTAATTTAGATGAAGTAAATCCTCTTGATCTTCCTCATATTAATGCTTTTATTAAGTATTGTCCACCATAATTATAATTTCTATAAATTTAAGTTGAAGCAACAGAAGAAATTAAAATGCCATTTTGTGTTGAAAGAAAAACTACTCTTAAAGCCTTTTCTTATTCTTATTTCTAGATAATCTAATAATATAAGGATACTTCTTAAGTTGTTTAACAAAAAAGTTTAGATATTAATAAAGATTTTTTAGAATTAGATAGGTATGATTTTGAATAATTTTATTTTGAAATTGCAGGTAATTTAAATTTAGAATAGTGTTCATAATTATTTGGAAATTTCAAAGAAATGAAGATTTTTCAATTATCCATTAATAATAATTCAATAATGCAGAACTTTAAATTTTCAGATAATATAAAAAGTAAATTGGATATTCTGGATATCACTTTTGAAAATATTAGATTAGAATTTTAATAATTCCCCTTTAGTAATCTCAAGACTCTTAAAATGAATTTGAAAAGATGTGAATTTAATAAAACAGAATTATATTAAAGCTTAGTGAATTTAAAAAATGGAGAATCTAAAATAATATATATTGATTTGAGTTAATGCTCATCAGCCTTTACAAAAATTGAACATTCAAAATTGGTTAGAGTATTAGAATAAAATAAATTTGATGTAACCATTATTATATGATATATACATTAAATAAAATATATGATTAAATAATTTTTATTATATTAAATAATCATTAATCATTTTTTTAATTTATAATTTAAAAATGTATTTAATTATATATTTTAATACTTATTGGACTTGAATTAAATTAATCGAGACTATTTAAATAATAAACAAAAGAGTCACTTTATTTGAAATAAAAAAGACTTTATTAACTTTATCAATTAATGAAAGCACATTCAAAGAAATTTTCATAATTTAAAAGGAAAAAAATAAATTTTTATAATATATTTTTTCCATTTAAAATACTAAAGAACAGTAATACTTAGTTATTTTTTTTATTTCTTATTATTTAGATTTGATCTCTTATTGATATAATTTTAAATAATGAAAATTGAATCTTAATTTCATTATAAAATTAATATGGATAATAATATTGTTATATATTTTTATGATATCCTTATTATTAATTAGTCATTTTTTTAATTTTATAATGGCTACACCTACTTTATAAACCCAAATAAATACAAAATAACTATAATACTATAACTAGTGTAATTAAGGATGTCATACTTATGAATTTATCACATAAATGAAAATTATTTATTTTTATATTGATTCATTAACCCCTACTTTCTGGTTAGATCTTCTTATTTGATCAGCAATCCAGAGAAATCCATTATTCTGACTAAAAAGAGTTTTGTATAAATTAATCAATCTCCTCTAAGGATTTCAAATGATTATAAGATAATATTGTCTTCATTCAAATTTCAATTATATTAAAAAAAATTCCTTTTTTAATTAGAAACTACTCCTATTTTAATGTAATAATTTTGACAATCATTCACAATTATTAATTCAACTCAAAAAAATTATGGAAAAATTATACCAATTAATCAACCATTGCTAGGTTATGGAATACAATTTAGAACTTATAACCAGCCTTAACCGATTGTTATTTTCTTCTATTCGTTTTATTTGGGAGATCTTATTCTAAAGATTTTATAACTACCATACAATGACAAAAATGAAATTTATATTTATTTATACTTTTAGTTAAGCATATAACATTATTTGATCACACTTAGCCATCTTAATAAATGAGAAATAAAATAATCATGAAAAAATCTAACTGAAGTTATATCACTCAGTTAATATATATTTAGGTAATTATTCATCAAGAAATCCTTCTTGTTGTTAATGTTGATAATTAATATCCTGAGATCAATTGATAGTTGTGATACTTTCTTCAATTTTATATTAGATAGAATGTATCATTATTTTTATATAAGGTTTCTTGTTTTATTTGAAATTTATTATATATAATATTTAGATTTGTTATGTTTCCTTTTGTAATTGCGAATTATTAATACTTAATTTCATTCATCAATTAAATTTGAAAAACCTAAACTTAAAAATAACTGGAATTATTATTCCTATCTAATTTTATTCTCATAATTACTATAGTTTTGTGAGAGTGGAATAAAATAAATAAGTTGTATTTAAATTATAATCTTTTAACAAAATATATAATTTAAAATAAAATAAACTAGAAATTAATTTAATATCTTAGAGATAAAAAGTTATATTACTTTTAATTAATCTTAATTATTCAACTTTAGCATGATTAATAATATTACATTATTGTAATTTTCATAATTATTAATTATATTTTGATTGAATTATATTATTCAATATAAAAAATAGTTGTTAGAAAATACTTAAACTTTTATAATTTTGCAACTATAAGTGTTTTTTTAAAGGCTTAAAAGGCTAGAGATTTAATTTGGGCTTGAAATACATTTATTCAAATAAAATAAATATTTGTAACTTTAAAGGGTGTATATTATTATTTAGACGATTGATTATGGAGTCTTTTTAATTAAATAATATAGTATATATTAGATTTTTTGAAGATATTAATAAATATTAAATTCTTTATATATTATTTTTCATGTATTCTAATTTTTTTATTAATCAGAATCCTTCTTTTATATACCTTACATCAATTATTATAGTTCATTCAGCTTAACTAGTAAATTTAAGAATAAATCTAATTTTGTTAATCTAATCAAAGATTCATCTCCATTTTATCCTTCATTTTATACTTCATTAGATGCTTAATCATTTTCTTTATTGGATTCTTCGCTTTGTATATAATTGAAATATTTATTCAAATAACAATTATATTAACTATCTTCAGATGATACTTATAAAAGTTCTAGTGTATTTGGATATTTTTCCATATTTTAATAGAACTAAAAGGTACCATCAACTATCTGAGCCTCATAATCTTTCTACAATAAATTTGTTATAATTTAATATGCACTATTTTATTATGTGAGTGGAAATTAGATAACTCCACCTAATGAATGATTGATATATTTTTTTAAATCTAATCCCAAAGAAATTATTTTTATTTGCATTTACTAAGCCATATTAAGTTATAATTAAAGGTTTTGACATGAATAAGTATAGAAGGAGTGATTAATGAATAACAAATATTTTTTATATTTGCTGAAACTTTAAAATTAATCAAGTATGAATTAAAATTGATCATGATCCTGGTTTACTGAAGTTTCATTAGAATAATTAATTAAGCTTTATATTAATAATGTTTATTCCTACTCAGTCCATGATGTTGAAAAATTTGATTTAATTATCTTTGTTGTATGATCTAAAATGATTAAATTGCATACTAGTTAACATTACTTACATATTTCTATAAATTGGAGTAAAAATGGTAATAGGATTTATGATAAGGTATCCTATTCTAGTTAACTTAAATCTAAAACAACCTAAAAAAAATAAAATGACTTTCCTCCTCTATTTTTTCTCTTCATAATGTCCCTAGCAGTTCCATTTGTGCAAAAAAATTTAATGATACCTTTGATATCTATAGTCGTTCCTTTTGAAGATAGAGAATATTTTGTAAATTTACTTACTTCTAACAATGCTTTTATACTATTGGCTTCCTTTGATTCAAGTTAGGGTTCAAATTCTTATTTATATTATTTTACTTTTTGTTAGTCTAAAAGATTTTAGTCAATTTATTTTATCTTTATTATCTAATTTTCTACAATATAATTTAACAATTCTATTAAATTTTTTAAACTACTGATTGTTTGACCATTTTATACTTCTATAATATTAAAATCAAATTCATCTTAACTTTAAATAATTGTAGTGAACCCTTGATTCAATAATTCCTCTTTACATTAATTTGACATTTCCAAAAATTGTTTAGTTAATAATAATATAAAATCATTTTCAGATAAGATATCTTCATTGACTAATATAAATTCCTTATTGCATTATCCATGTATTGCATGCAATATTGAATCTAAAAGAATTAAAGTTAAATTATCCTCTTTTTGTTTTAAAAATATTGCTTGATTCTATCCTGATAAGATTATATCATAAGTTAAATTAAGATAAGAAAATTGCAATAATAATAATCCAATATATTAAATATATGATTATTCTAAATATTACTCTGTAATTATTATTCTAAAGGATAAATTTTTTATATCATTCTTGGTTTATTTTGAATCTTACCATTATTAATATAGTTGTTATTCAGCTTTGAAAAGCAATTTATTATAATCAGTTATTTCAGTATTGTTATTAATTTCTTATTCTTGTTCTAATGGTTTAGATTTCTAACTTTTAGTATTTTTTTTTTTTTATTAAGATTTTGTTAGTTTAGTTTTTAAATAAATATTTGAATCAAAATAATCTTCAAAAATATATTTCTTTAAATTATTTGAACACAAAATAATTTAGTTTGATTATGTTTAGTTATGTGATATGTTAGTATTTGTATTTTCATTGGTTTAAGTCAATTATAATTGGTATATTGTAGTTTATTATGATTCAGAATTTGTAATATATTTTACTGTTTATTATTCATTATTAGGAGTTGATGATGATATTGAATATTCATCATTCTAATTTGATGATGATGTTGGTTATCCATTATTAGATTTTATTGACAATATTAATTATCCATTATTAGAATTTGAGGATTATGTTGATAATACATTATAAGAATTTGATGATGAAATAGATTATCCATTATTAGAATTTGATGATGATATTGATTATCCATTATTAGAATTCGATGATGATGATTATCCATTATTAGAATTTGATGATGATGTTGATTATCCATTATTAGAATTTGATGATGATGTTGATTAAATATTGTTAGAATTCGATGATGATGATGATTATCCATTATTAGAATTTGATGATGATATTGATTATCCATTATTAGAATTTGATGATGATATTGATTATCCATTATTAGAATTCGATGATGATGATTATCCAATATTAGAATTTGATGATGATGTTGATTATCCATTATTAGAATTTGATGATGATGTTGATTAAATATTGTTAGAATTCGATGATGATGATGATTATCCATTATTAGAATTTGATGATGATATTGATTATCCATTATTAGAATTTGATGATGATATTGATTATCCATTATTAGAATTCGATGATGATGATTATCCAATATTAGAATTTGATGATGATGTTGATTATCCATTATTAGAATTTGATGATGATGTTGATTAAATATTGTTAGAATTCGATGATGATGATGATTATCCATTATTAGAATTTGATGATGATATTGATTATCCATTATTAGAATTTGATGATGATATTGATTATCCATTATTAGAATTCGATGATGATGATTATCCAATATTAGAATTTGATGATGATGTTGATTATCCATTATTAGAATTTGATGATGATGTTGATTAAATATTGTTAGAATTCGATGATGATGATGATTATCCATTATTAGAATTTGATGATGATATTGATTATCCATTATTAGAATTCGATGATAATATTGATTATCCATTATTAGAATTCGATGATGATGATTATCCAATATTAGAATTTGATGATGATATTGATTATCCAATATTAGAATTTGATGATGATATTGATTATCCAATATTAGAGTTTGATGATGATATTGATTATCCAATATTAGAATTTGATGATGATAATGATTATCCATAATTAGAATTTGATGATTTTACTGTTTATTTTAATTAATTATTAGTATTTTATGATGATGATGATTAAATATTGTTAGAATTTGATGATGATGATGATTATATATTTATTGAACTTGATGTTTTTACTGTTTATTATTATTAATTATTAGTATTTTATGATGATGTTGGTTATCTATTGTTAGAATTTGATGATGATGTTGATTAAATATTGTTAGAATTTGATGATTTTACTGTTTATTATTATTAATTATTAGAATATTATGATGATTATTCAATGTTAGAATTTGATGAGGATTTTTATTATAAATTATTTTAATTCTATGATACTTTTGATTATCCATTATTAGAATTTGATGTCGAAGATTTATTATTTTAGTTTGGTGATGATTTTGATTATTCATTATTAGAATTTGATGATTATGATTATTATGATGATTATTTATTATTTTAATTTGATGATTTTTCTGTTTCTTATCCACAATTATAATTTGATGATGATGACTATTATTTATTATTTTCATTTGATGATTATGTCGATTATTATTTATTAGAATTTGATTATGATGTTGATTATCTGTCAGTATTATTGGGTGATGATGATCTTTTTAATCCCATCTTATCATTATTTGTTTATTCATCGATATAAACTTTTTCTTTATCTTTTTCCTTTTTTTCATTGTTTTTACTTTATGATAGTTTCTATGTTTATTCTTGATTTTGTTAAACTGTTTAATTTTATTTTATTATCTAATTTTTTTGATCATCTTTTTGGTTTAGATGCTATTGCTTTTAACTTTGGTTCGACTCTTTTTAATTATCTTTTGGTTGATTATTTTAATTTTTAGATTCATTACTATTATCTTATTAATCCTTTTTGTTATTTTCTTGTTGTATTTTTTCACGTTCTTTTTCTTCTGCTTCTCTTATTTATTGCTCATAATAATCTACTTCTTTTTCAATTTTATTTAGTTCATCAGAAATATCGACATCAAAACTACTTTTAAACAAAGCCTAAAGTTCTGTTTTGCGATTATATATCTATTATTTTGTATAATAATCATCAAGCTTTATTTTCAATCCTAAAAACCATTTTATTCTAAAGAGGTCAAAACTTAAATCTATATTTTTAAATAATTTAATTAGATAATATTTTAAACCATTACAATTATTTAATATACCCATAATTGCCTACCAATTCCAATCAACTGGCTTACGGTAATTATATTCCTTTTCGCTGTTTTCAAATTTAAAAGATACAATAAAATTACATTAAATGCCAAGAGTAAAATATGTAAGATCAAAACCAAATTCAAAACCCAATTTATTTATATATATCCATTTAGTAATATCTTTAAACAAATTTAATTCAATACTTCCTTTTATTTTATGTAAAAAGTAATTTATATTAAATTCTAAAAAATATATTTCCTTTTATAAATTAAAACTTAGAGGAAAACCTTACCCTAATATGTATTTTGACATTAATTTTTGTTTGAATCCAAATATTTCAATAGAGAAATCTGCATCACAATCAAACTTCCCTGTTAATACATCAATTTTGTAAGTTAGATCGCAATCTGTTAATAAATTTGAAAAATAAAATTTCAGTTAGCCTTTTCCAATAAATGTATTTCCATTATTGAATAATAGAGAAGTTTATGAAACAAAATTTTAATTTTCTTCTTCGTCTTTAATCATTATGAAAACAGGACTATAACTTTTCCAAGATATAGGTGTTGTTTCTAAATCTTTAAATTAAATTTTAAATTTTGAAAAATCAAGAGAACCAAATTTTTCCAAAAGTATTGAAAATTTAGTATCCGATAATTTCTACATTAATTCTGGAGGAAAATTAGGATTTTTAAGATCAATATCTATTTGCCCATGGATAAACAATATTCTTTGTGTTCTTTCAAATATTTCTTCAAAATCTTTTGGGAAAATTCTATTCATACCAAATATTTATAATGAGTTGTAAAAATTTGTATTAGAAATAACAACAGCCCATGCTTTTGGAATAAAATTATCATAATTAAAAAGAATGACATTGACATCATTATCATGTATTTTTCCTGTTAAACTTCCAACAGATTAAATTATCTTCTATTCTTTAACTTTTAATTAAAATTATCCTTTAAACTCAATCCCATTTATTGCAAAAGGCTCTTTATATAATAGATCTAACTAACCTTCTAATGAATTATTATCAACTTTTATCTGACCTTTATACATTAGGCTTCCAAAATCTCGATAAAATTATTTCATCTCTAATTAAATATAAAAATAATTTTTATGTTATAACTTAATATTAAATTGGCAATTAAAATTTACATTTTTATAGTATGTATCTTGACTTTCTGCAAGAATAAATTTACCTTCTTAGTAAGAGATTTATAAATCAATTTTTTTTTGTAGAAATATTAATGTTTATTAATGATGTGATGAGATTTGAGTTTAACAATCTGCAAAACAACTAATTCCTGGTTTAGAAATTTATTACTATTCAAAAAATTTCAAATAATTTTTATAACTGGTATTTTCTTGTAATTATGTGATATCTGTCTTGTTTTTTTCACTTGTATATATGATCAAGCAGTCGGCATTTTCTAATTTCAATACATAATCTAATTATGATAAATGTGAAATAATATCTTGAAACTTCTTTTTATTATCAAATTCATATTAGAAAATTAAAGTTTGAGATAAAAAGTTATAATAAAGATTGATATTATAATATGATTATTATAATTTGAGGAATATATTGTTATTTTTACTACTTAAATCAATTAATTAGAGTATTTAATCTGTTATTGAAAATTCGTCAAGTAACTTTTCATAGAATTAAATTTTTTTTATTTACTCAATTTAGGCAAATATTTCTTTTGCACTTAGTTGATTTGTTTCTTTTATTATAAATTTAAATGCTGTATTGGATTAGTCATATTAAATAGAAAATGGAATGTTAAAAATCTCTACTTCGAAATTCAATTTTAATTTTTATTATGAATCTAATTACAATTATAGATCAACTTATTTGAATTAAACTATTAAATTTTTCCATGATAATATATGTTAATTCTCAATAATTAGACTTTAAAATTTACAATTCTTTGTTAATGTTAAATTACATTTCATTTACATCAACTTTAGATTTTTAAAATATTCATATAGAGGTATCTAAAAATCAAAATACTAATTCAACTTTTATAAAAATTTAAGTAAATCTAATTACTCTAGCTCAAATTATGACACAAAATTTTATGTGTCTTTTAAAAGATCTATACTTAAATTTTTTTACTTAAAATCATCACACAACTTAAAATCAAATCTCAATATTAATTCTCGATAATCATTATCATCTTCATTAGAAAAATAAGTGTTAATATTTTCCAACATTAAATAATTTGTTAAACTATATTCCTTCACTTCATAAAAAAAGGTAAATAGAGTACAATTATGATTCAATTCCAACTCAATCTCTAGATTATCAAAATTTATTTTTCTAAAACAATAGAGATCAATTTATTTCTTGAAAAATGATCTGAAAAATTTGTTCAACTTAAAATCTTTATGATATTGAAAATCACAATAAAACCCTCTCTTTTTCTAATTCAATTTTAGATCAAAAGTACCCAAAAAAATATTTTTTATGTAACATTTTCCTGATAAACAACTTTATTCCCAATTATTATTCCTATAATCTAAATAACCATTCAATTATTATAATTCTATGAAATCTAAAATTTTGCATGAACTTTCATCAATTAGTAATTGAACAATGTATTACCACTGTTGATTCTTTTCTAATAGTAAAATAAATGTAAATCGATTTACCTCAAATTTTGCTTCTTATTCATTAATATTTATTCTTACACTATTGTTTATGAATTAATTAAGATTAAAATTTTTTATTTCATAAGAATTTATTTTTAGTTATGTCTTTTGTTCTTAATATAAATAGTCCTAAAATTCTAAAAGAAAATCTATTTATTACTGAAAAAAAACTGTTCTTATTTTTAAATTCGCATAACAACTTCTATCTCTATATTAATTAAAAATTAATTAAATGTTTAAAAATTCTAAACCAGATTGATGATATTAATTAGTAAAATTCTAATATTACAAATCCCCTTCAAATTCATTAGTTTGCATGTCATAATAAAATTTGACAATATTATTTACTTTTGGAATTATTTATATTTCTTCGAATTAAAGTCCAAACAAGCCAAAACCAAATGTAATAGGATCAATATCTTTTAGTAAAATTTCTTTTTCTATATCTAAATTGAATGAGCTTTCTGGGGACAACAAATTTTTAAATTTAACTAGAGGAAATTCTATAAATATTATTGTTCCTTTTAAATTTAACTCAAAATTTTCATTCAAACCAATAATTTTTAAATAACATTTACTAAGACATAAGAATTTAGATATTTTCCATGAATCCAATAGATCTACTCTAAATTTCATCTTAATTTATTTACCCCATATAATAACTGATTCTTAAATCTGTTTCTCATTTTCATTTTCATTTTCTGGCTCTTCCTAATTGTAATTTTCTGGTTATTTTTTTTTTAATTCTTATTCTATTTTTTATTCTAAATTAGATTAAAATTTTTCTTTTTATAATTTAACTTCTTCAGAATTATAATCATGAGATTGCATCTAATGAGCTTCCTTTTCAAATTAATTATAAAGGCCTAATCCTAATTTTTTAAATTCATCTAAATTAAAAATCTATTAAGAACTCTCTTTTTACTAAAATTAAATTGTTTCCACTTTTTCAAATCCTTAAATTTTTGAGAATTGTTTTTCCAAGTCAGTTGATAAGGCAGCAATTATTTCTTTTAACTTTGGGGTATTCTTTCCTTTTATTAATTTCATTAGTAAAATCTTTTTTTTATTTTAACAAAATAAATCCAAAAAGTCAAACTCTACCTCAATTTCAAATATGAATTTAAGAATTTCAGCTGTAAAACATATTGTAAATTATTTATTTTTTTCATCAATATGACAATAAATATCCATAGTTTTTATTTGAAAATCAATAATCTTAAAAATTTTAATTATCCAATTAAATTCAAAAATTAATTAATAATTCCAACAAATTGAATTAGTAATTATTTCTAATTATTTTATAGTTGTATTTTTATTTTATGAAAGATTAGACATAAAAATGTTATCTTTATCAAAATAGTTCAAAAGAAATTATTATAATATTTTTTAAGAATTATTTTTGTTTTATCCATCAAGTAATTAGAATAATATTTTTTTCTTTTGAATAATTGCTGTTAAATTACAAATATTTTAATTAAGTATCTGAAAAGAACAATTAATATTTCCATTTATAGTAATTTATTATTTTAGTAGAATATCTATTAATATTTTATTGAATTTAAGCTAAAATGGTAATTTATATACTTGAATAAATTCTTCACACTCAAGGGATAATTTTATATTTTTTTCCTCAAGATCTAAATATGGGACAAAATTTTCACTAAGAGAAACATAGATATTAGAAATTAAGCTATAACAACCATAATCTAAAAACATTTACACTATATTTTATTATGGAATACATATTTCTCCTCTAAGTGAAATTAAATCATTGATTCTACCAAATTTACCTTTCTTAATAAAATAATAATTTAATTCAAGATGTAAATCACAGCTTAGGTAAAATTAAGTTGTGATATTTTCCTTGTTAACGATGAATTTTCCAGAAATATCTTTAAATTTACAATTTGTATTAGAAAATGTATAATCATTTAAATTGAAGTTAAAGAAAATTTCTGTATTTTGATCTAGTAATAATAAACATTCAATATCGGCTTTAGATAAAAGATGTTTAAAAGTCTTAAAAAATAATTAATGAGATGGTCCTATAAGAGATTTAATCAAAGGAACCAAAGATATATCATTAGATTATTAAAATTAAATCAACAATTAGCCTTCAGAATTTAATCTTGCTTCAGCTACAAATATATATTACTAGAATTAACATTTTGATTTCAGTATAAATTTTAACAATTCTTTGTTTTTTATGTACAAAGACAAAAAGGTAGGTTATATTTTAAGAGTTTCCAAACATAATTAAATATTTAAATCTCCATTAACTTGAATTTCATAACATCCTAAATCATATTAATTCTCTGTTTAACAATTAACCAACAAAATTTCTTTACTAATACCTTCAATAAAATTTTAATAATTTTGTAAGTCTTTTTTAGCTAATAGTGTTTTTAAGAATTTGCTTAAATTTTTTAAATCTAATAATTTTCTAGTTTAATCATAATTTACAATTTAAAAAGAATTAGATATTAATTTATTTAAGATAGTATCCGTACACTTATCTACAAAAGAATCAACTTCAGTTTGAGATCTAAAATCATAAATTGGAAAATCTGGATGGTTTTTGCATTCTCTAAAATCTGATCCAAAAATGATTTCCATAATTTAATCATAAGATTTTACTCCATTTTCTTGAATCATTCTAAAAGCTTTTATAACACTTCTTAGATTAATTTAACACTAAGACTGCTCTTTGATAAAAGTGATTTACTTCAATAGATTACTTGCTAAAATAACAGTATCTTCTAATTAAAGCTATTATCCTAAACCACTTCGGGTTAAAATCTCAATAATATCAATATAATTATCTGTAAGATCAATTTAGAAATTAATCTTAATACATCGATTATAAAAAGCAGGGGATAATATATGTGAGTCTTATCTAGATGGATTTTATAAACATATTAAACGAAAATTCTTATGAGGAATTATACAAGCATTTGAGTCTCCAAATTCATTAATAAATAAACGAGGTGTATCTTCTCCTAAAGAATTTAATCTTTCTACTATTTCAGCTCTTGCTAAATTAATATTATCTAAAATTAACCAATATCCAAATTTGCAACAAATCTTTAAAACTCCTTCTATATATTTCATATTCATTTCTTTTTTTTATTAGATATTAAGAATAAATTTTGATTTTTATTTTAAAGCTACTCTCTCTAATTCTTATTAAATATAATCATAATTAGGATTCACTAAAGCAAAATTTCCAAGCAAATCATCAGTTTCTAAATCACAATGTATTGGCAACAAAATAAATCTTTAGTTTAAAAGATTAGCTATTTTAATAATACATGATGTTTTTCCTGATGAAACATCTCCTTAACATAATATTACTTTTTTAGATTGAATTGCTATAAAGAGTTTTTCAAAAATACTTGAATTTTATAAGTTTATTACAAATGAATTATTTGAAATTTATGGTTGTATCTAATTTTATAATGCAAAATTAAATATAGGTTTAAAATCTTTGCCTATTTATCGACTTATTTTAATAATATTTGCATTTTACTCTAAAAAAACTCTTCTATTCATCCATTCATCTTCACTTAATCCAAACTTATCTAAAATTATTTATAAAGCTTGTTTAGTAAATTCTGTCTAATAAAAGTGTTATACATATATAATATCTAAACAAACAATTATTAATTCTAATTAATGTCTTTCATCACTTAATTTTTATCTCTAATCTAAAAATTATTAACTGAATAATTATAATAGATTCTCCAAAAATCTTATATTAAAGTCATAATTTGATTATTATTTTTATGATGCTAATAAAGCAAGTTCTTTATGTAAATCTAAAATTTATTAAAAATTAATTCCAGCATTTTATAAATTTTTTATTTCATTTTTATACCTCTATTAAAATATATCTAAAACTTAATCAATACTGAATGCTTCAATATATACATCACATAATAAATTTTAAATACATTAAGGTAATACTTATCTCCCTTCATATGATTATGGATTCATTGAACATAGAAATACGCATTTATCTTTATTTAATCTACTATCTTTTATTCTAATCTCTTTATCATCTGTATTAAATAAAGCCTGAAGTGTGCTTAATACTTCAGGGGATGCTAAATTAACTTCATCAAATAAAATTAAGCTTTTTTAAGATAATGCTTAAGCTAAATAGCCTTCTTGAAAGATGAATACAACTTTATTGTTATCAATCTTTGGTGCATAAGATCCGAATAAATCTTCTACACTTAAAGAATCTGAACAACAAACTCTGCAGTGTTCCTTTTTAATTATTGAAGCAACTTCTTATGCAATTGCAGATTTTCCAACTCCAGGAGGTCCAATTAGACAAGGAATATATTATGTTGAAATTGCTGAATATATTCTTTATAATATTTTTGTAGTAGAAGGGTTTACTATTATTTTTGAAGAATTAAAAAATTATTTTTCTTTTAATTTTTCAAAAATTTTATTTTCCGCTTGCTTGAAATGTTCTCTAAGATCTGTATCCTTTATAATTTCTTCATAATTTTCTCTATATTTATCCAAAATTGTAAATTAAAATCCTAATGCTAATTTTTATAAATTAGTTGCATCCAAATCCAGATCCAAAAAACTCATCCATTAATAAAATTTTCTATCAGATATATTTTCATAGTAAACCTCTTTAAATTATTTAGTTATAATAAGAAGATTCTAAATAAACTAAATTATTTAATCACTCTCTGTCTTTTTTTAAAATTTACTAAGAATATAGTTTTAATAAGAAGTATCCAATATTTTTGAAGAATTAATTAGTTATGGAACTTGTATTTTTATTTTTGTGAGTCTTGATTATAATGCATCACTTAATTAACCTCCAAAAGTAGTATTTAATATTGCAATCACAAAAAATTCATTATTTAATTTAATTTCTTATCCATTAACAATAAAATGTGGTTCTATTTCTAATAATGCATTTAATCCTTCTATAACAGATTAATCTGCCATTGATATATTTTTTAAACATGCAACACCACCAAATCTAGCACTAAATGTTAATCCTCTTTCAATAAAGGGAAATTGGTTACCAATATTTTTAATAACTTGATCAAAGAACTCTTTTTAATTATATTTTTCATTTAATTCTTTAAAAATACTTTCAATATTTTTTCCATTTTAATTTATTTTCTATTCTTCATCATCTAGCTTTTGAATTAAATTCTAACAATATTTTTCATAAGATTCTTGATTATGAGATTCCATACTCCCTATTAAATTTGTAATCTCAGTTTCAGAACTAATATATATTAATTCAAATGGCTAAGGATTTTAAAACTCTACTAATTAAGTAAATAGTTAAGATAAGTATGTTTTTGATGATGTTCTACCAGTAATTAAAATATTTTCCTTAAAATAACAGCAAAATGCTATTTTGCATAATACTAATCTTTAATTAGAATTGAGATTTGATTCTGCAGATTAATATTTTTTATAATTTTTCCCAATTTAAAATGATATTTCTAATTCTGCTTTATGATTCTTTATAGAAAAAAATAATGATTATTATTTTTAATTGATATTACTTTCTAAATTTTATTCTTCAGAGGCATCTTTTGGAAAGAGTATCATCTAATGTAATTGTAAAATATTTTCCCAATTAGGTTATTTTGTTGAAAAATTTGTTTTCTCTAATCTGTTTCTAAATCTTATGAATTATCTTAAAGTAAATTATGTTCCATTAAAATTCAATAGTTTTTCATTACCATCTTATGGATATGGTATTAATGTTGTTAAAAAATATTCCATACCTTATTTTATACAATCTTTCTACATATGCAATTATTATTCTGTACAAATTTTAATTACTTCTTCATAACTATAATTTGGAACTTCAACAACTATAACTTTAGAAGCCATTGTTTATGGAAGTTCAGTTCGACAATTATATGATGGAGGATTTTAAGCAAAAAATATTCTAAATTTTTCATGTACCTTTATTACTTAATTTGAAACAGGATCTTAAAATTCCGAAGGATACTTAGCAACTGATGCTAAAAAATTAAGTATACTAGCATCTGATAGGTTAGCTTCATCTAATAAAACTATCCCACCTTACTCCATACCTAAATATAATGGGCCTTTTTTTAATATAAATTCTTTTTTATCTTTATTACAAGATGATACAAATTATCCCATTAAATCATTAATGTCTGTATTTTAATTCAAATTTATATAATGAAAAGAAGTAGATTCAAATAATTTACAAGTTTATTAAAATGTAGAAATTACTTTTGTTTTTCCAACACCTGCTGTTCCTTACAAAACTAAAGGTATTTTAGCAGCAACTGCTATTGCAATTATATCTGTAACTATTTTCCTTGATGAAGTTACAATAAAATTATTTTTCTTACAATCATTTGATTATAATTCTTAATAATGAAGAGGCACTTATGTTTTTTCATTCAAAAGATATTAATTATCTTATAAACTTAATGCAATGAAGAAATCAATACATTCTATAACTTTTTGTTATAAATTAATATTAAATTAAGCTTGGGCAAATTTTTAGATTTCTTATATTGGTTTTAAAAATCTTATTATCTTATTAAATTATATTTATTCAATTTATGTTTCTAAATTATTTGAAATCTTACTATCATTCTATTTTATTAATTTCGAAGTAATATCACTTACAAATTTCATATCACATGGTAGATTTGATAATTAAAATAATAACATTATGTCATATATATTTACTTTAAAATCTAAGAATATACTTAAGAATCTGCTCTTTAAAGCAGGCGTAAATTTTTTATCCAATTCTGCAAAATCAGATGAAATTGCAATTATAGCAAAATCTTAGTGTCTTTAATATTTTTCATTCTAAACTAATAATTAAAGAAATTTTTTTTCCAAAATTCCATTTAATGATTCTGTTAAGGCACAATCTGGTGCTTCAAAATTAGTTAGAATTAAAACTTTCCCTTAATGAAAGCATCTAGTGACTGGTCCTATAATGAAATCAAATCCATTTGCAGTTGGTTAATATTTTCCAAATAAATCTTCTGCATTTGTACTTGATGATAATTCTAATATTTCATATTTTTAGATATTCTAAAGTTTTAACCAAAGAAGAATGCTTGATAATTTTCCACAAAATTATTATCCTACAACTAATGCTGCCCGTTTTGTTTTATAACATAAAGTTAACATTGAAAATAATGTTTCATGAAATGAGAGAAATTTTAATTATTGAGTATTATTCCAATTTCTAATTTCTTATTCTCTCTAATCTTTAGTTTAATCAAATCTATCTATTGTATTAGCAATAAATTTGTTTTAATCTATTTAATAATTTATTAAATCACGATTTTTTTTTAAATAAATAAATTATGTTGAGATTAATTTCATGCAATCTTTTAAAGGTAATAATTCAAAAATTTTCTACTTATCTTATTAAAAAGTAACAAAAATAAAATCAATAATTTACACTATATCTCTTAAAGTAAATAATCCATCATCCATATTTTTCAATTTTATTTCTTCATAAATCATCATAATCAAAGAGGATAATTATTATATTGATATCTTTTCTTCTGGCTCTTCTTTTAATTCTTGTATTTTTTATGCTAAAATTTCATCAATTATAAAATTTAAATCATTCATACTCATTGGTTCAAATTTTATTGGAATAAATTAACTCATCAAAGATGGAGAAAATACATTTCTAGAAGCAGCAAATTTTTAATCAGTTGCTGGATTTTAAGTTAAAAATAATTTAAAATTTTAATGTTTTTTTATTGTTAAAGTTCCATCAACTAAATCTATATGAGAGTTTATTTAACTACCATATAAAGTAATATATCCAAGTTCAAGAACATCTTCAATAACCCTGAGTATTGAATCACTTGCCAAATTTGCCTCATCCAATAGTATCCACAAACCTTCCTAAACAGCTTAAGCAAAAGGACCAGGCTAAAATTCAAATTTAAATCCTGGTAGAATTTCAACTTTACCTATGAAATCAGAAATTTAAGTAAATGAACTTAAATTCATTATTATTAATGGTTAATTATTTTTATAAGCCAAATATTAAATTATGGAAGTTTTACCACAAGCAGCACTACCTTCACATAAAATTGGATTATCTCCATTAAGAGCAGCTTCTAATTAAATTAAATGTTTCTTAACACTTTGAGTTTCAGCATATGTTTCCATCTTAGGAATTAATTCCTTGAATTTTTAATTTGATTGATAATTAAGGTTTAAAACTCTATAATCTACTAAAGGTAAAAATCGAAACTAAGGATTTAAAATTACTAAACTTGTAAATTTTGGGCTTAAGTTCTCAAAATCTTAATGATATTACTATATCAACAGTTCAGATGATTACAGATTACTTTGATCAGTTAAAATTCCTTACATAGCTCTCTTCTTAACTTGAGAAGCTATTGTCAAAGATTATACTGGATATGGAGGTCTTATTGATATATCTGGTGGTAAATTTTCAAAAATTAATTGATTTTTAATGTCTAACATTATTAAATTTTCATCTAAAAGTGAAATATTAAATTAAACTATATTAGAAATACATTTAATTTGTTACTACATTTAGTAATTAGAATTTATTGAATAAATGTGCAAATTTGAAGATGAATCAATCAAGAGTAATTCCTTTTTGTTTTTTCGGTATCCAACTTTTCTAATACCTTTAGGAGGATCTGATAAATTTTGCTAAATCTCTCTCTCTATTTTAAATCCATCATCAAATTTTGCTAATAAAATGAATAAATTATTAGATTTATATTGAATCAATAAAAGTTAATCTTAGTCTTATTCTTCCATTAATTTACAAGCCACACAATTATCAAACTTTTATACTTCAGCCTAATTTTCAACAGGTAATACTAAACATAATGAAGTATTAATATTTTATTAAAATTCACAAAAGATTTAATCAAATTTCCTTGATATTGTAAATTATGAAATTTAATGAAAATCGGATTATATTTTCTTGATGATTTTATTTAAAAAAATATCATATAAGATGAGGTCATTTTAGAATATAAGTGCACAAATTCTACTATTGCACCAATCAACCATTATGAATTTAGTAGATGGAATTGTTATCTTTGCTATAGGAGTAAAAGATTTTTCTAATGAGGCAGAATAAAGATTAGTTAATTTATCCTATTCTTATTCTTCAAACATTAGTAGAAACTATAAATTTGGATCACAGACTACACTTTGTATTTTCAAACAAGTTAATTAATATTCTCTAAAAACTAGGCAATCAGTATCAAATATTAAGATTGATGAATCTGATTTATTTTTTGATAAAATAGTAACTTTGGAATTTCTCAGTGATAAGTTCTATACATTAGATGCCTAAAATATCGTACTCATTTTCAATAAAATTAATATTAGAGTTTAATTCTTTTTTCTACAAACTTTAAACTAATAGAAATTAAGAAAATTCTTCCATCACTTATTAAAAAAACTATTAATTTTTAGGCTTAATTATATATTAATATGATTCTCTTATCATAGTGGTCTCAAGCATCACTTTCGATTTTTAGTAGAAAATTTGGAGTTCCTGATATAAGATATTTTTGGTAAATAAAAACTCAATTTTTTTGACTCTAATAGTCTATATATAATTTTAACATCAAAATTAAGATTAGGAGAAAGGGAGTTCTAGTATCAATTATATGTAGAATTTGGAGTTTTGTCTTTAATATAGTATAAATATTAAATGCCAAAGGAAAATTATAAAAGATGATGAAAATTAATTCTCTATTATTTTAGATCAATCTCTTATTTTTTCAGAGTGTCTTCTCAAACTCAAAGTCTAGTTCACTAGTTTGAACTTTTTCATAAACTTCTAAACAAGTCTTGTGAAATGAATATTCAGTATCATCTATTTAATGGTAAATCTAATTTTTCTCTTCAATTAAATTCAGACATAAATAACAAGAATCAGAATGGTGGATCGAACAACTATTTTAACCTAAATTTAATAATTAGCTCTCAATCATTCTATTACAATTACTACATTTTTATTATATAAAGAAAGGAATATTAATTTCTGTTAAATTATTGAATTTCATTTTATTTTTGATTTCTTTATCCTCTAATATAGTCTAGCAATTAGTATCTACTTCTCCTAATGCAAATTGTAACAATTATTTTTCTTTTGTAGATTTATTTTATATTGTATTTATTTTTTAAAGTTCGCATTTGAGAATTGAAATGGTATTTGGTAAATTATAACTTTTTAAAGATTATACTCTTAATAAATCTGAATCAATTTTGACATTCATTTTTATCATTTATTTACCCAGAACTACAGCTTTGAACAATTTTTCTAATCTATTAAAAATGGGGTAGTATTTGGATATTTTATCATAAATCTCACTAAACTTTTCTGCAAATAAGAATCCTTGATCATTATTATCCTTTATCTCATTTTCAATTATTTATTATTTCATAATTTCTAACTATTTAGCTTTACATTTAATTTAGATACTTTCTATTAAAAACTCATCATCCAAACAACTATAAACACATTTATATGGATATAGCATAAATTTATATAGATTCTAAGACCCATTCATTTTACCAAAATTGTAATATGATTTCAATCCGCATAATTCTAATTCTTTTGGATATTTAAAAGGAGTTTTGCCATCTGCAGAAATTCCCAAACTTATTTATTGCAATAAATGACTACTTTCAAACATCACTCTTGCAAATTCAGTATCTTAGATTAGATTTCTCTTTACAAATTCATCAGGCCAATAAAGTTTTTCTTATTAAGACACAGCCTCTTTGTTTAGAGAAAGAACAGGAACTAAATTAAATTTGATTATCTTTTCTTCCTTTGATAAATTTGGATCACTTAAAACTAATAATGCTGTCGCTAAATCGGTCAAATGTATATCTTCTTAAACATCTATTAGGAATTTCATTGAACGAAAATTAATTCCTCTAATCTTTTTTTCGAATTCTATTTCCTCTCTGTATTACAATACATTTTTTTATAATTCTGATTAGCCTTCAGATTATTCTTATTCGTTTTCAGGTATTATTCCTTTGTCAATCTATTCCTTTAATTAATCCAGATTTGAAATCCAATTTTCATAATACCTTTACTTTTAAGGATTTTTGTTTATAGCATCCTTTAAAAATTGAATTCTTTCTTAAATAAGTTCATTTTGTAGATCTTTTTAATTCATGCTGTTCACCATTTAAATTGTTTTCCTCCCAATAACTCCATCTTTTTTTGTCTTGCAAACTTTCTATAGAAAAAGGGTTGAGTTTTTAGTTCCTAAATTCACTAATGTATCAAAATACAAATAGGCTGTATTTGGATCTTCTATTTTTTCAACATGATTTTTGATGTACAATTAATAATAAAAATTAATGATTTCATCTATTGATAATTCCTCTACATATTTAGCCTTTTTTATATCGCCATCTTTCATCCCTAATTTTAAATATTTTTCTTGATGATATTTATCATAAATATTTTATGAAATACCATAATTAATTTTTTCTTAAGGAGAATTGCTATCATTCACTTTTTCTTTTTAATTTTCTAAAATAAGCAGTGCTATAATCTCAAATTTATTATATTTAAGCATATCTATTCTAATAGAATTTGAAAAATAATATATATTCTGTTATTAAATCAAAAATTTTTTATTTAAATTGTATAATCCAGATGGCAGGTTATTTATTTTTAGATATAAAATTGATTGAACAAAATATTTGAAAATGAATAGCCTTCTTTCCTTATATCAAAATATACTAGATTAAAAATTAATTAAAAAAATATAATTAGTTATGATTTGGGAATAATTGAAAACTTTTTGGTATGTAAATTTTTTGGCTAAAGAGAAATTAAAGAAGTTTGGCATTGCTGCGAATGGTGAAGTGAACAACATTAATAATTGAAGAAAGCGAATTTATTCTACTAAATTATCAAAAAATTTAGTCTCCAAAAGCGATGAAGTCAAAAGAAAGTTTGCCACAAAGAATTACTAGATTGATACCCCAAGATCTCTATGGTCAAAGAATTTCTTGAAATAATTTTCTATAGTTCAAGTTAGTATTTTGTGATCTTAAGTTGTGTTTAATATCAGAACATTCAATCTACATAAAAATAACATTCCTTATTCATATTTTTATCATTCCCACTGTAAATTTTAATAATTTAAATAAAAAATTATCCTAATTATTTTATAATTGCTAAAATCTTTTCATTTCTATCAAACTAAGATATGTAATACTCATAAATTATATAAAAAATTTTATATACTCACATAGTATTTGAATCCTTTAATTTGTTTGAACGTTAAGGAAATAATCATATACATTATTTGAAAAATTAGGTTAAAACTAATTAATTGATTCTATATCAAAAATACAATTAAAAATTATTTTAGACAGATTTGCAAACTGCCTTATAAAATTTCACACATCGATAATGATCAGATTAATGACAACAAAATATATTCTAAATTATGTTGAAATTGATATTATTTATAATTTAAAACTTTTAAGAACAACAAAATTCTAAACTAAAAATAAAACATTTTGAGGGTTGTGATTGATTTCGGCTATATCATAATTTGTTTATCAATAATTTAAATTGATTTCAACTCTTAATGTATTGTAATGATAGTTGTTAATCAAAAGTTATTTTCAGCATAATAATGCTCTCAAATCAATCTTCATATTATTATTAATTAAATAAATATATTTGTTGTTTCAATAATTTTATTATTAAGTCAACAGCAGGAATACTATTCATAAATTTTTAATAGCCATTTCTATAAAGATGTAACAATGATAATTTAATAGAAATATTTGTTTTTTTTTGTATTATAATATTTTCCAATTATATTCAATTCCCTTATTCATTTTATTCCAAACATCCTTTTGACAATTACTACATAAATACAACTTTGCCTAAAGATTATATAAATAATTACAATAAAGCTGTAAATACTATTGATTCTAAGGTTACATACTTAAGGCTTATTGTGAAAAAATCAAGGCTTCTTCAAAGCTCCCGATTCTTAATAAAGTTTTTGCTTTAATTATAAGATTTAAAATATACCCATTTAAAATTTTGCAACATGAGATTGCGGATTATTTATTACAGCTTAAGAAATGAAAGCAATGGCTTCTTCAATTCTATTTAAACTCTCTAATGTCTCTCCTAAAATTTAAGATTATAAATTTTACTAATCTATTCAATAGCTACATTATCATTTGGGTTTAATTAAAATGAAGTTTTAAAACATAGAATAGCCTCTTCTTATCTATTCATATTCAATAGCAATCTTCCTAATTTTTTAGTCAAATTTAATATACCCTTAGAATTCCAAATTGAAAAAACATTTGAATTGAGTTTAAGGGCTTTATTTAAAGATACAATTGCCTCCACAAATCTACCTGAATTAATTAGAGACCTTCCTAAAATTGTGAAATTACACATTTACCTTTTTGATAAAATGCTTAATAATTATCTGGCTCTAATGAAATTAATTAGTCAAAAGTCTCGATGGCCTCTTCATATCTATACATATTAAATAATGACATTCCTTAAGTTATTAAGTTAGATTAAACTTACCTTTTCTCAAATAAGCATCAAAACATTTTGGATTATTCTCTATGGCCATATCAAAATATTAAATAGATTCTTCTTCCATTCCTAAATTGAATAATGCAGTTCCTAAATGATTATTCAAAATTAAGTATACCCATTAGTAAATTTATTATAGGATGATTCTATCTTATAGAAAGGGCCTAGTCAAAACACTCAACAGCTTCTTCAAACCTATTTAAATCAAATAATGCAATTCCTTAATTATTTAGTTTAGTGATACCCTTATTGCCAAGAGCTATATCGCCTCTTGGGTTAATCTTAAGCGACATATCACAATATTCAATTGCCTCTTCTTCACGGCGTAATTAAATTAATGCGCCAGCTAAATTAACCTTCAATAATTATTTACCTATGGTAGAGTAAGGTACATAATTTTTCGAATCTAATTGAATGGCTTTTTGGCATTATTAAATCGCTTCCTCAGGCCTCAATAAACTTGCTAAGATCCTTCCTAAAAAGAAATAAATTTATAATTAATCTTACCTTTTATATCATAGGCTTCAGCTAAAGTTTCATCTATTTGAAGTACCTTATCGCAAATTTCAATAGCTTCTTCGTATCTAAGTTACATCAGTAATGCCCTTCCTTAAATTTACTTAAATCTATGATACCTTTGGTAGTATAAGCAAATTTATCCAAATCAGTATTCGAAAATGCTTTATCACACAATTGAATAGCTTCATCATATTTTCTTAAACCAATTAATGTTGAAGCTAAAATTACAATTGAATTGAATAATACCTTTCAGAATATTTAATAACTAAAAATTCTGATCATACTTCTAAGCTTCATTATAACATTTGTAAGCCCCATTATAATTATCTATACCTTCTAGTGTTATCCCTATATTGAAATAAAAAACATCTTTACCTAAGTAAATTAGAGATGCTTAATTATCAGGATTGATTTTTATTGCTTCATCAAAGCATTAAAAAGCCTATTAATATTAATCTAACTTCACTAACGTTATCCCTTAAATAATTTGTGGATAAATTATACCTTTGTGATAAAGAAGCTTTTCATTTTTTGGATTTAAAGTAATTGCTTGATTAATACATTCCAGAGACTCATCATATTTATCTAATTATATTAAAACATTTGCTTTTGTAGTTGAAATAAATTTCTACATTTATGCATTAATAATTCATCATTATTCTTTTTATTTTCCTTGAGAAGTTCATTCTGCTTGATTTTTTCTTCTATCTCTAAAAAGGCTTCATCATAATTTCTTTCATCAAATAATTGTTTAACTTTAAATATGATAAGTTCATATTTTTACATTTTAATAAATCCTTATCAATCACATCAGTTTATTCTTATTTGATTTCATCAATAATTTGGCATCTTTTTGTAATTTTACATTATTATCTCTATTCTTACTCGTCTTTCTATATCATCTTCTTTATATAAGTATGATAATTTGATTAAATGGTGAAACTTTCTGATGAATTTTGACAAGTTTTCATAATTGAAACTACCACTATTGTTGCACTTCATATTAATTAATAGTTAATGTAATTTCATTTGGCGGTTAATTAATCAAAAATATATCATTAAAAACTTTAAATTATGAAATGAAATTATGGCCGATTTATGTGGAATTGACATATTTAAAGCTTTGGAATAAGGCATTTACGATGAAAATTATTTAAAGAATAAATAATGTCCAGACTTACAGATGGAAAGGTTTTTCAATTAGTATCTAAACTCGAATTTATACATTAGGTATTGGGAAAAGTAGCAGTAATTGTTTACTCTAAAGAATAGCTGAAGTTGCAAATGGAATATACTAATTAGTAAGAGATAAGGATGATATCAATTTGATTAGATTTATTAGAAAATTCTTTAAATGTGATTTATCTGATTTCCATTAATAAGTAATCCAAAATCAATATCTTATTTGAATAAAAATCAAGAATACAAATTTTATTTTCAAAAAAATCTTAGAATTCAGAATTAATTGCTCCAATAAATGCATAATAAATCTCTTTTGATGTTAAATGAATCTAAAAGTTCTCAATATAATGAATATTTCTATAAAATAACTGCTCATTGATATAAGATATTATGAAAAATAAATATCCTAAAAAGGTAAACAAATGGATCAAAGATAAATTTTTCATTATAAAATCAAATTTAATGTTCTAGCTCAGCATTCATTTGTGAGGTTTCTAAAATGAAAAAGAGCTTAAAATACTAATAAGAAAGGGCTCATTATTAGAAAAAGAGTCGAAAAGATTTCAGAAAGGAAATTTCAGCTTTAAGGCAATAATGAATATGTATATTTCTAGAATACTCTGTAATTATTGTAAATATGACAATGATGGATTAACCTTTACTTTCATCTTAAAAAATGGTTTAAAGAAAAGTAAAATATCCTTGGTTATTCAAATGATAAATGATGAGTTAGGAATATAAGATTAATACAACAAATAACAGAATAAATTTCTTCCTAAACAAAGCATTTAATGTGTTCTATAGTTAACAATACTATATGATGATTAAAATATTATNGATTAAATGGTGAAACTTTCTGATGAATTTTGACAAGTTTTCATAATTGAAACTACCACTATTGTTGCACTTCATATTAATTAATAGTTAATGTAATTTCATTTGGCGGTTAATTAATCAAAAATATATCATTAAAAACTTTAAATTATGAAATGAAATTATGGCCGATTTATGTGGAATTGACATATTTAAAGCTTTGGAATAAGGCATTTACGATGAAAATTATTTAAAGAATAAATAATGTCCAGACTTACAGATGGAAAGGTTTTTCAATTAGTATCTAAACTCGAATTTATACATTAGGTATTGGGAAAAGTAGCAGTAATTGTTTACTCTAAAGAATAGCTGAAGTTGCAAATGGAATATACTAATTAGTAAGAGATAAGGATGATATCAATTTGATTAGATTTATTAGAAAATTCTTTAAATGTGATTTATCTGATTTCCATTAATAAGTAATCCAAAATCAATATCTTATTTGAATAAAAATCAAGAATACAAATTTTATTTTCAAAAAAATCTTAGAATTCAGAATTAATTGCTCCAATAAATGCATAATAAATCTCTTTTGATGTTAAATGAATCTAAAAGTTCTCAATATAATGAATATTTCTATAAAATAACTGCTCATTGATATAAGATATTATGAAAAATAAATATCCTAAAAAGGTAAACAAATGGATCAAAGATAAATTTTTCATTATAAAATCAAATTTAATGTTCTAGCTCAGCATTCATTTGTGAGGTTTCTAAAATGAAAAAGAGCTTAAAATACTAATAAGAAAGGGCTCATTATTAGAAAAAGAGTCGAAAAGATTTCAGAAAGGAAATTTCAGCTTTAAGGCAATAATGAATATGTATATTTCTAGAATACTCTGTAATTATTGTAAATATGACAATGATGGATTAACCTTTACTTTCATCTTAAAAAATGGTTTAAAGAAAAGTAAAATATCCTTGGTTATTCAAATGATAAATGATGAGTTAGGAATATAAGATTAATACAACAAATAACAGAATAAATTTCTTCCTAAACAAAGCATTTAATGTGTTCTATAGTTAACAATACTATATGATGATTAAAATATTATATCATATTTTGAATTAATTGAATGGATATCAGCAGATGGTAGTTTCTCTATAGAAATTCATCTCAAAGAATAACTAAATTATACAAAATAGATAATAATTATAAATTAGAAGATTCATGTTGGGGCATAAGTTATTTCTCTTTTTTATTTGAAAAGATTTTGTAAAAATTTAAAGAGGTTTGAAATAAATTTATCCTAAGCCATAAATTACTTCGTAGATAAAAAAAAAGTTAATTATAAGAAGATGAAATTCAAGATTGTTAGGGGTAGTCAAGGAATTTTATGGTTTTTTTTATGGAAAATTATATTATAAATTAACATAATTAATTAATATCGTTCTTTTTTTAAATTCTAATTATTCCTTAAATTATTTAAATAAATTTACTCAAAATTAAAAAAAAATCACCTAACCTATGACTATTTTAGTAATTTTTGGTTATGAGAATTGAAAAAATAATTAATTTGATAATCAATCTTTAAAAATTTTTTCATCTAATAGATTGCTTGGATTATGGATTAAACTTAAAAGATGTGTTTCACTGCAGATGAAAATCAAATAAAAAACTCAGTATTTTATGAAAAAACTTATTTTACTGATTTATGCCTTAATTATTCAAACAACATGTAGCAATTAATCTTTGCATTATTAATAATCTAGTAAAAATAAATTGCGTAAGCTTAAATTAACAGAAAATCAAGTTTTTTGAATAAATATCAAGAAAACAAAAGTATATGAAATATGATCTTATCCTAGATGTTAATATTTTCGATAATTATTTTTTATATCATTGATCATACAAGTACAGCCATTATTATTTAAATACTAATAAATCATAATTTAAAAAAAAATACTTATTTTATTTCTTGTATTTTTAATTTATAGACTAGTTTTTGCATTAATTACTAAAGTTTAGGGTTGATGATTATTAGTGTGTCTTTATTACGCTTGATAAGACTGAGTGAATTAAAGAGTTTAGGTTTTGTTAAGATTCCTTGTAAAAAATTTTGGAATCATAATAAATATATTTATTGAATAAAATTGGGATTTTATAAAAGTCAATTTAAAATGAAAATTATTCAAATTGAATTTTTCATTTAACTTCCAACTGTTTTGTTGGAAAAATAAATGGCAAAATATGTTAGAATTTCATTTTATTAATAATATAAATAATTAGCAATTAATATATATATTAGTCAAACAAGATATTTCTAATTAATATACGTTAAAAATGATCAACTAATCTAATTTTACTTCATCATTTTGTTTTTGTTATTCATTTAACCAAGATAACTAGCTGAAAAAGTATAGCTTTGCATGATTTTAATTTATAATTTATCTAATGAACCAATTTCGTTTGGAGATGCAAACCTAGTGATTCCCCCCTAATAATTTATTCATGTAACAGTGGAATGGATTACATCCAACTAGATTTTGATACATAATAAAGAATAAAAATATAACCAGAAATTTTTTTTAATTTATACAGCATTAAATGTGTTCAAATAGATGCCTTTGTTTTTTTTCAAATTTTTTTCAAAATGAAGCAGTAATTTCATTAGATTAATTTTGATATGCCTTTTTTAACAATTATTTTTAGTTTTAATAAACTATTTTAAAACTCAGCATATCTTGTATAATTTATAGGTGATGGATCAAAAAAAATGATATTTCAATTATAATGATTGGGATTTGTACTAATTCTTAGATAAAAGTTGTTTATTTCTAAAATAAGAAATACTTTAAGTTCAATAATTTATTATTCTGAATTTTTAAGAGAGAAACAAATATTAAATTTGCTTGGTTTCAAATCTTCTTATTGTCACTAGGAATTTAGATATTTAGAATTAATTTGATCTCAAAATTTAAGTAATCTTAATTGCAATTTGAGATAGTTCGAATTGATTTTTTTTGCAATTAATACTAGCAATATTATATCATTACCACAAGTGAAGGAAAATTATGGATGAGGGGATTATTGTCTTAAAGAATATTTATAGTGGTCTTTGAAGCGATAGGATACATCGTTTTGATTTATTCTTATTAAACCCAGAAACTTTTTTCTTTTGTTGCTTCAAACAAAATATTTGCGATTGATAGAGAATATATTATTGCCAAAATAATTTATAAATTAAGAAAGTATCATCAAGCTATAGCAAGGAAACATCCGTATCCGTATGCTGACGAGCAACTAGTGCGACTTCAAGTCCAGAACGAAGCGAGAGCGGCCTAATTTTGTGTCTTTTCCATATATTTTTCTATAGAAAATTGAGATTGAAGATAAATTTGATGTTATTTAATATTTATTTAAAAAAATACTAATTGTTTTTATTTTGTTAAAATCTAAATTTGCTTTTTTCAATTTTTAAGTTAAATTGTTATGAATAATTTAAATCTGCATATAAGATGAAGACTAACAATGGCGATAAAATGTTAATTAATGAAAAAAATTGAAAGAAGAGGATGATTATTATTTTAATTAGTAAAAATTATTGAATTCTAAAGACTTTTGGTTTAAATAATTTAACTTAAAAAGGGTAAAAAACAAAGGGAAGAAATACAGAGTTGATTAAAAATCATAGGTTTTTATATCGAAATCTTTCTAAACTTATGAATTAATTGAAAATTGGCTTTTTCATGGTAAAGAAAAAAGTTGTGCTTGAAATTGAAGTACTTTTCACATCAAATTCCTCCAAAATGATGGAAAAATTTCATTTTTATCATGAATAAATTGCAATGAAACATGCCTTATTAAAATAACAGAATTAGTAGTATAGTATTAAAGAGACAGAGTCTGCTATAAAAATTTGAAAATTTGGGAAATTTGAGCATTCTTAATTACAAAAGTTAAGGTTCTAAAAATAAAATATGAATCCTATAATCATTTTTGATCAATAAATAATCCCTTAATTTCTACAAATTATATAGGTAGCCAATAGGGATATTCTATAATCATTCCCAGGTTCTCTAAAATAAAATAGGATTCTTAGTGTTATAGATTAATCTATATTCGAATACAGAATTTCTATAAAGTATTTAAGTCTCCTGAAATCAATCTAAATAATTCTATTTTCATTCCCATAAGTTCTATAAAGAATATGGGAATAGTGAAAAAGAATCTAGATATTTCTATAATTAAACGCAAGAAATATATACATAAAAAATTTAATTAAAAAAAAAATTACAATAATGGATAATATCTATGATTAATTTATGTTAGCGTAGGTATAAACTTAATTATTAGATACAAATATCTTTGAAAATATAGAAGATATTAATGAAAATATTTTTGGATATAATAAGAATAAGTTAATAATTTGTATCTTTTGTAAAGAATTTGGTTGGGATCAAAGAAACCCACATAGTAAATTATAAACATATTAAATAATTGTTGAAGATATTTTATGAAGAAAAATAAATGTTGATAGAATAAAATAAAAAATTTTGAATTTAAATGAAGCTGTCAAAAAAAGGAGAAAAATTTATTATATGAGAGATTATGTTAAATTGGGGAAAGGACTTTAGAATATTTTGAGGTGATCAGATAAGATTATGGTAGTTTTTTGTAACTTTAAAGAAAGTAGAATTAAGATTATACCAATTCGATTATTAAGTTATTTTATTTGTTATTCTTTAATGATTTCGAGTAAATAACAAGGGAGACTTTGGTATAATTTTTAAAGCAGAGTAAGAAAATTATGCAAAGCAAGAATTAATTGAAATGTTAGAAGAATAAATAAATTAAATTAGGGAGAATGAATTCAGAAATTTACAAGTGTAAAAAGTATCAGAAAATAAAGAAGTATATGAATAGAGCCAATATGATAATTATTAAACAGTCATCTAAGATATGATAAATTGTGGATAAATATGAGTTGCATTTGTGAAGAATTCGTAACTTATTTTAAATTAAGTTAATAGGAAATTTTTAACTTCAATTATTAAAATATTAAGAGAGAAGGATAAACTTGTATAATAGAGATGGAAGGATGAAAAAAGTGACACTAAATAGAAAACAATTGAGCTTTAAAGATATTTTTGGATAATATAGGAACAAATAATTCTGTAATTCGAGGATAGATGTCCAATAAAAGAAATAGAATAAATGAAGCCTTCAATGAAGAAAAAAAGATGAAAATATCTCATTTAGAAAGTTCAGAAAAAGATCATCTAAAAACTTTTAATTTTGGAACATACTTTATAGACCATTTAATAATAGAAGAAGGAAGAGAAAGATGAAAAGTAAAGAAAACAAGGAATTAACATTTATGATAAAGTGTTCAAGTGAGGAAGTGATTTAAATATAAAATGATCATTAAATTCAAATTCGATAAGTTGAGAAGGTTCAAAAGAATCAATAGATCTAATAGGGCCAGAATAACCAAAATAGAGGAATATGATTATTATTAAGAACATAAAAGATAAAAAAAATTTTAATATTATTATCATTAATATATTTATTCAATTTAATATTTTTTAAACCCTTCTTTTCTTAGTATATTAAAATTAACAAAGAAACTCGAAGGTAAATTAGATACATTTAAGGATTCACTCTTCATCATAACTAAAGTTTTATTCTAATTAGTTCTACAATAACAATTGTTCAATTGATTAATGCAAGTGTTAGCATAGTGAAGATCTCATTTGCTTAGATCTATAGGCACATGTAATTTTTTTCTTTCAATTACTCTATTTTAGTAATACATAGTAAAGTTAATTGCTTATAACTTTAAATTTTTTCTTAATTTAATATTTCCATCTGAAATTATTTCTTTAATGTCTTTTAATTTTCTTTCAGATATTTTGAAGGCATTATCAATCTCAATTTTTTGCTGCAATAGTAGAATGATATTGATTAGTAGAAGAGGTGAATCATTTAACTTATAAAGTAATTGGATAGCTTTTTGTAAGTTCCTAAACAAGATTAAGATGATTAAATGATAAAGGATACTAGCATCATAATATTAGAATAATAAGTAGCAGTGTCATAAAAATTAGTAAAATATGAGGGAATATAGTAGCATAGTTCAGTTCATGGTATTTTAAAATATAAAGATGCTTAGAATTAACTTAATATAGATTTGATAGTCTTTCTGTGTTTTTGCTTGTTACGAGTTTTAAATTTTTGGCCTGCCTAAATAATATACATCAACTCCAAATTTTGAGTGTACTTATTATTAATTATACATTGAATGTGAACTTATTCATCTTTTTTTATATGGTGAAATCTTATTTTCTCATATCGCCTTTGAATTGAATAGAATTCATTTTAATTATAAAATCCTCTTAAGTAAATTAAAAAGAAAATTCAACAATAATTTTATCAATATATTTTACATTTTTAAAAATTGTTAAATAAATGATTTCAGATACTTCATAAACTAGCTAAAAATAAATTCAATAAACCTTGAGTATTTTTTCAACAGCTTGCTGTCTTTAAATCATTTATGCTTCTTCATTTTTGAATTACACTAACTCATAAAAAGTTTATAGGCAATTTAAGTTATTAAAATAAAAAGTAAAAATGATGAGCTAATTGGTTACTCAAAATATAAAAAAAGAGTTTTGTTATTATTATTGAAACTGTAATCAATAATTGATATGTATCCAGATGGGATATAAAGCAGAATTTGCTTTCTTTATGATTAGAACTGATATTTTGAGAAGAATTCCTTCCAGGTTAAAAACAAAAATTTTGGGATAAATTTACATTCAATTCCAAATTATCAATGAATTATTTCGGTTAAAAGAGAAGTACAAACATTTATTAGAATATTTGTTAATAATACTTAAAACATAAATTAAAATTTTTTTTTCTCCCTTTTGAATTACATCTCCCATCAAATCTACCTAGATCTTTTCTTTTCATTATTCACAATTCATTCTGGCAAGCCTTTATGAAAATTAAAGATCAAATTCTAAATCAATTTATAACTAAGAAATTATCATAAATATCTAAGATTTTTATAAGTTTTTCCTAAATAAAAGACTGGATTTATTTTTTAAGTTTAATTAAAAAATGCTAGCCTCAATTAATAAGAAAAGTTCTTCATTACGGGGAGGTGGTTGTGGAACTTTTAGAATGATTCTAAGAACATAAGCAAACTTAAAGTCAGATATTCAAGATATAGAAAATTTCATGACCAAATTTGATTCTTTTGTTGAAATCATTTGTTTTAAAGCTGCTGTTGTTAATTATTTAGAATCTTAAGAAATAACGTTAGCCATTCAATGGTTGATATTTTAAGAGGAAAACATCTACCTACTCAACAAAAATGTGTAATATATAATNTTTTATCAATATATTTTACATTTTTAAAAATTGTTAAATAAATGATTTCAGATACTTCATAAACTAGCTAAAAATAAATTCAATAAACCTTGAGTATTTTTTCAACAGCTTGCTGTCTTTAAATCATTTATGCTTCTTCATTTTTGAATTACACTAACTCATAAAAAGTTTATAGGCAATTTAAGTTATTAAAATAAAAAGTAAAAATGATGAGCTAATTGGTTACTCAAAATATAAAAAAAGAGTTTTGTTATTATTATTGAAACTGTAATCAATAATTGATATGTATCCAGATGGGATATAAAGCAGAATTTGCTTTCTTTATGATTAGAACTGATATTTTGAGAAGAATTCCTTCCAGGTTAAAAACAAAAATTTTGGGATAAATTTACATTCAATTCCAAATTATCAATGAATTATTTCGGTTAAAAGAGAAGTACAAACATTTATTAGAATATTTGTTAATAATACTTAAAACATAAATTAAAATTTTTTTTTCTCCCTTTTGAATTACATCTCCCATCAAATCTACCTAGATCTTTTCTTTTCATTATTCACAATTCATTCTGGCAAGCCTTTATGAAAATTAAAGATCAAATTCTAAATCAATTTATAACTAAGAAATTATCATAAATATCTAAGATTTTTATAAGTTTTTCCTAAATAAAAGACTGGATTTATTTTTTAAGTTTAATTAAAAAATGCTAGCCTCAATTAATAAGAAAAGTTCTTCATTACGGGGAGGTGGTTGTGGAACTTTTAGAATGATTCTAAGAACATAAGCAAACTTAAAGTCAGATATTCAAGATATAGAAAATTTCATGACCAAATTTGATTCTTTTGTTGAAATCATTTGTTTTAAAGCTGCTGTTGTTAATTATTTAGAATCTTAAGAAATAACGTTAGCCATTCAATGGTTGATATTTTAAGAGGAAAACATCTACCTACTCAACAAAAATGTGTAATATATAATAAATTCATACAACTTAATTGTAGAGGGAATTAGAAAATTATTGAAAAGATGTTTGATATAAATTAGAACAAACTAGTTTAAATGTTTGCATATCTTATAGATTGCAGCATCTCTATCTAAAGTAATATTTAGTTTCTATGGAATGAACAGAAATAGAATAATGAAAATTGATTTCTAAAAGTAATTTCTGGATATTTCAAATGATTTAGGGAATTTTTTCTTTCCTTAACAAAAACTTCTTTTGAGATGACTACAAATAAAAATAAAGAAAGGGAAGATATTGTAAAAGGTTTTGTAAGTGGTATATTTGGATCTTAAGTATAAATGAAACCTAATGCTGAATTACTTGAATCAATATTTTAGGCAGCCTGCTAAATTCACAATATGTAAAAAATAAAAAAAAATAGAAAATAATATGATTAGATATGTTAAAATGGGAGATCATATATAATCTAAAAAAAGATAGCTAATAGAATTAGGAAAAAGTAATCTTACAAAATGAGAAAAAACATGATAAAATTGTGAAAAATTTAAGTAATTTGGAAAAATTATTTTTTGTGGATTTAGATGATTGGAAAAATCCTAATTTATCATCCTCTTATAAAAAAAAAAATTAAAATAATTGACTAGCTCTTTCAATCTTGAAGCCAAATCAATGACATATGGAAGGAGTATCTAAACAAAGGTTTCTAATTTAAATAAACCATACAATGACTAAGCTTTAATTTTACTTAATTAATTAAAAAATAAAGAATTAACTTAAATTGATAAATTAATACTAGAATACACTTTCAAAGAATGGGAAAACCTCATGGTACTTAAAGACTTCTTAATGAATGGAAAAAATGATAACATCCATTTCACATTTGGTTTTTATCTAAAATTTAAATTGGGATGCATGGACCCCTATGTAAATACCCCATCAATTTGCAAATTTTACAATTTTTTGATTTTATCATATTTTATTTATTTGCTATGATAATAATTAATTAAAAATTAATAATGTAATAGTATTAAGATAACTTAAACTTCTAGAAAGGTATATGAATATCTTTATTAAAAGCTTTCATGTAAAATTTTGGCTAGCTTTTAAGATATAACAATTTATTAAGATAAATCAAATTATAAAGTGGACAAACAATTATTAATGTAGATAAGTGTCTTCAAATGAAAGTGAATAACAAATTATACAAAGGATTAAAAATTGGGAAAGAGAAAGTTAGTGATCCTTTCTAGAGGCATAATAATTCCACCTGTTTTTATAATTAAGGTTTATTGTAAATAAAATATATCTTAGCAAAAGCTTTAATTTTTTAATTATTGTTTAAAAAAATAGAAAAAGTTAATACAGTTGAAGAGAAAGAGGCGTATTATGATTCATATATTCAGAAAAACCCTGAAATCGGTGACGATTATATAACGAAAGGTATAAATTAAAAAGTATGTTTTCTTAGCTAGTGCATTATTTAAAATGAATAGATTTGAAGAAGCATTGGAGTATTTTAATTAAGCTATTCAGAAAAATCCAGAAAATGCAGAGTATTATAAATGCAAAGGTATAAATTAATGATGTATTTTTTCTTAGCGATTGCCTTAGAATAGATGAATAGATTTGAAGAAGCATTGGAATTGTATGATTAAGCTATTAAGAAAAACCCAAAAAAGGCAGATTATTATAATGACAAAGGTATAATATATAGATGTATAATTTCTTAGCAATTGCCTTAGAATAGATGAATAGATTTGAAGAAGCATTGGAGTATTTTGATTCAGCTATTCAGAAAAACCCAGAAGATGCAGATTTTTATAATGGAAAAGGTAGAATATAATGATTATATTTTCTTAGCGATTGTTTTATTCAAAATGAATAGATTTGAAGAAGCATTGGAGTATTTTAATTAAGCTATTCAGAAAAATCCAGAAAATGCAGAGTATTATAAATGTAAAGGTATAATAAAATAATGATGTATATTTTCTTAGCGAATGCTTTAAAGAAAATGAAGAGATTTGAAGAAGCATTGGAGAATTATAATTCAGCTATTCAGAAAAACCCAGAAAAAGCAGATCATTTTTATGGCAAAGGTATATATATTAATGATGTATATTTTCTTAGCGATTACCTTAGAATAGATGAATAGATTTGATGAAGCATTAAAGTATTATGATTCAGCTATTCAAAAAAACTCAGAAAAGGCAGATTATTATTATAGTAAAGGTATAAAATAATGATGTATATTCTAAGCGATTACCTTAAAGAAATTGAATAGATTAGAAGAAGCATTGGAGTATTATAATTTAGCGATTCAGAAAAACCCAGAAAAAGCAGATCATTTTTATGGAAAAGGTATATATTAATTAAGTATATTTTCTAAGCGATTGCCTTAGAATAGATGAATAGATTTGATGAAGCATTGGAGTATTTTGATTCAGCTATTCAGAAAAACCCAGAGAAAGCAGATTATTATTATAACAAAGGTATAAATTAATGATGATTATTTTCTTAGCACTTGCCTTATTCAAGATGAATAGACTTGTATAAGCATTGAAGTATTATAATTCAGCTATTCAGTAAAACCCCAAAAAGGCAGACTATTATAATGGAAAAGGTATAATATAATTATGTATGTTTTCTTAGCGATTACGTTAGAAAAGATGAATAGATTTGAAGAAGCATTGGAGTATTATGATTTAGCTATTCAGAAAAACTCAGAAGATGCAAATTTTTATTATGGAAAAGGTAGAATATTATTATGTATATTTTGTTAGCGATTGCCTTATTCAAGATGAATAGATTTAAAGAAGCATTGGAGTATTATGATTCAGCTATTTAGATAAACCCAGAAGATGGAGATTATTATAAATGCAAAGGTATAAATTAATGATGTATATTGTCTTAGCGATTGCGTTATTCAAGATGAATAGATTTGTAGAAGCATTGGAGTATTATAATTTAGCTATTCAGAAAAACCCATAAAAAGCAGATAATATAATTGGCAAAGGTATACATTAATAATGTATATTAACTCAGCAATTATCTTACAGTAAATGAATAGATTTGAAGAATCATTGAAGCATTGTGATTCAGCTATTCAGAAAAATCCAGAAAATGCAGAGTATTATAAATGCAAAGGTATAAAATATGATGTATATTTTTTAGCGATTGCCTTATTCAAGATGAATAGACTTGAAGAAGCATTGGATTATTTTGATTCAGCTATTCAGAAAAACCCAGAAGATGGAGATTATTATAAATGCAAAGGTATAAATTAATGATGTATATTTTATTAGCGGCTGCCTTAGAAAAGATGAATAGATTAGATGAAGCATTGTAGCATTATGATTCAGCTATACAGAAATACCCAGAAAAGGCAGATTTTTATTATGGAAAAGGTTGAATATAATTATGTATTTTTTCTTAGCGATTGTGTTATTCAAGATGAATAGATTTATAGAAGCATTGGAGTATTATGATTTAGCTATTCAGAATAACCCTGAAGATGTAGAATATTATTATGGAAAAGGTATAAATTAATAATGTATATTTTCTTAGCGATTGCCTTGGCAAAGATAGATAGATTTTAAGAAGCTTTGTAATATTTTGATATAGCTATTCAGAAAAATCCAGAAAAGGCAGATTATTTTAATGGAAAAGGTATAAATAAATGATTTATATTTTCTTAGCGACTACCTTACGTTCTATGAATAGATTTGAGGAAGCTTTGGAATATTATGATTTGGTTATTCAGAAAAACCCAGAAAAAGCAGATCATTTTTATGGCAAAGGTATAAATTAATGATGTTAATTTTCTTAGCGATTGCCTTACAAGAGATGAATAGACTTGAAGAAGCATTGGATTATTTCGATTTAGCCCTTCAGAAAAATCCAGAAGATGAAGATTATTATAAATGCAAAGGTATAAATTAATTATGTATATTTGCTTAGCGATTGCTTTAGCAAAGATGAATAGATTTGAAGAAGCATTGGAGTATTTTGATTCAGCTATTCAGAGAAACCCAGAAGATGGAGATTATTATAAATGCAAAGGTATAAATTAATTATTTATATTTTCTTAGCGCTTGCCTTAGAATAGTTGAATAGATTTGAAGAATCTTTGGAATATTATGATTCAGCTATTCAGAAAAACCCAGAAATGGCAGAATATTATTATGGCAAAGGTAGAAATTTATGATGTATATTTTCTTAGCGAATATCTTAAAGAAAATGAATAGATTTGAAGAAGCTTTGGATTAATATGACACAGCTATACAGAAAAACCCAGAAAATGCAGATTAATATTATGGCAAAGGTATAAATTAATGATGTTTATTTTCTTAGCGAATGCCTTACGTTCCATTAATAGATTTGAAGAAGCTTTGGAATATTATGATTCAGCTATTTATAAAAACCCAGAAATAGCAGACTATTATAATGGCAAAGGTATAAATTTAATGTTATATATTTTCTTAGCGATTACCTTACAATAGATAAATAGATTTGAAGAAGCATTAGAATATTTTGATTCAGCTATTCAGAAAAACCCAGAAAATTCTGATAATTATTTTGGCAAAGGTATAAATTCATGATGTTTATTTTCTTAGCGATTGCCTTCCGTTTCATGAATAGATTTGAAGAAGCTTTGGAATATTATGATTCAGCTATTCAGAAAAATCCAGAAAAGGCTGATTATTATAATGGCAAAGGTATAAATTAATGATGTTTATTTTCTTAGCGATTGCCTTACGTTCCATTAATAGATTTGAAGAAGCTTTGGAATATTATGATTCAGCTATTCAGAAAAATCCAGAAAAGGCTGATTATTATAATGGCAAAGGTATAAATTAATGATGTTTATTTTCTTAGCGATTGCCTTACGTTCCATTAATAGATTTGAAGAAGCTTTGGAATATTATGATTCAGCTATTCAGAAAAATCCAGAAAAGGCTGATTATTATAATGGCAAAGGTATAAATTAATGATGTTTATTTTCTTAGCGATTGCCTTACGTTCCATTAATAGATTTGAAGAAGCTTTGGAATATTATGATTCAGCTATTCAGAAAAATCCAGAAAAGGCTGATTATTATAATGGCAAAGGTATAAATTAATGATGTTTATTTTCTTAGCGATTGCCTTACGTTCCATTAATAGATTTGAAGAAGCTTTGGAATATTATGATTCAGCTATTCAGAAAAATCCAGAAAAGGCTGATTATTATAATGGCAAAGGTATAAATTAATGATGTTTATTTTCTTAGCGATTGCCTTACGTTCCATTAATAGATTTGAAGAAGCTTTGGAATATTATGATTCAGCTATTCAGAAAAATCCAGAAAAGGCTGATTATTATAATGGCAAAGGTATAAATTAATGATGTTTATTTTCTTAGCGATTGCCTTACGTTCCATTAATAGATTTGAAGAAGCTTTGGAATATTATGATTCAGCTATTCAGAAAAATCCAGAAAAGGCTGATTATTATAATGGCAAAGGTATAAATTAATGATGTTTATTTTCTTAGCGATTGCCTTACGTTCCATTAATAGATTTGAAGAAGCTTTGGAATATTATGATTCAGCTATTCAGAAAAATCCAGAAAAGGCTGATTATTATAATGGCAAAGGTATAAATTAATGATGTTTATTTTCTTAGCGATTGCCTTACGTTCCATTAATAGATTTGAAGAAGCTTTGGAATATTATGATTCAGCTATTCAGAAAAATCCAGAAAAGGCTGATTATTATAATGGCAAAGGTATAAATTAATGATGTTTATTTTCTTAGCGATTGCCTTACGTTCCATTAATAGATTTGAAGAAGCTTTGGAATATTATGATTCAGCTATTCAGAAAAATCCAGAAAAGGCTGATTATTATAATGGCAAAGGTATAAATTAATGATGTTTATTTTCTTAGCGATTGCCTTACGTTCCATTAATAGATTTGAAGAAGCTTTGGAATATTATGATTCAGCTATTCAGAAAAATCCAGAAAAGGCTGATTATTATAATGGCAAAGGTATAAATTAATGATGTTTATTTTCTTAGCGAATGCCTTACGTTCCATTAATAGATTTGAAGAAGCTTTGGAATATTATGATTCAGCTATTTATAAAAACCCAGAAATAGCAGACTATTATAATGGCAAAGGTATAAATTTAATGTTATATATTTTCTTAGCGATTACCTTACAATAGATAAATAGATTTGAAGAAGCATTAGAATATTTTGATTCAGCTATTCAGAAAAACCCAGAAAATTCTGATAATTATTTTGGCAAAGGTATAAATTCATGATGTTTATTTTCTTAGCGATTGCCTTCCGTTTCATGAATAGATTTGAAGAAGCTTTGGAATATTATGATTCAGCTATTCAGAAAAATCCAGAAAAGGCTGATTATTATAATGGCAAAGGTATAAATTAATGATGTTTATTTTCTTAGCGATTGCCTTACGTTCCATTAATAGATTTGAAGAAGCTTTGGAATATTATGATTCAGCTATTCAGAAAAATCCAGAAAAGGCTGATTATTATAATGGCAAAGGTATAATATAATGATGTATATTTTCTTAGCGATTACTTTACGTTTCATGAATAGATTTGCAGAAGCTTTGGATTATTATGATTTAGCTATTCAAAACAATCCAGAAAATGCAGAGTACTATAAATGCAAAGGTATAAATTAATGATGTATATTTTCTTAGCGATTGCCTTATAATAGATGAATAGATTTGAAGAAGCATTGTAATATTTTGATTAAGCTATTCAGAAAAACCCAGAAAATGCTGATAATTTTTTTGGTAAAGGTATAAATTCTTGATGAAAATTTTCTTAGCGATTACCTTACATTAAATGAATAGATTTGAAGAAGCATTGGAGTATTATGATTTAGCCATTCAGCAAAACCCAAAAAATGTAGAGTATTATAAATGTAAAGGTATATATTAATAAAGTATATTATTTTAGCGCTTATCTTAGAGAACATGAATAGATTTGAAGAAGCATTGGAGTAATATGATTTAGTTATTCAGAAAAGCCCATTAAATTAAGAATGTTTGAATAATACAGGTATATTTAACAAATTAAGTCTTCTAGAGTTATCTGAAAAATCATTTTGTGAAATACAATAACCATTATTATTCTAAGATTTCAATTTTGAATCTATACAACCTAGTAAGGATTGAAGTATTTGAATTGATAAAATATAATTTTTTCTAAGAAATATTCATTAATTAAATTAAAGAAGATGACAAAACATTTATTTTTGAAACATCTCGCGCTTATTTAAGAACATAATTTTATAAAAAAGTTGATAAATATTAATATTAATTGCAATTAAAAAACCAAAAGAGCACTTAATAACTTAATAATGAAGTTGTACAATTTATAAAATTTTTTCATGTATGTGGTGTAACCACAAAAGATATAAAATTAAGGTGTTAAGATTTGATCTTTGAATTGTACCCTCTATCAATTGATGTATGACATCTTGATATTTAAGAAGAATCATTTTTTTATAAAAGCATTTTTTTTTTAAATGTTTTATATTTATGTCCTTTCAAAAAATAAGCAAAGAGGGGGGGTATAGAACACATCTTTGATGAAAATATTGATGATAGAAACTTAGGGTGTTAATACTTGATCTTAGAATTGAAAGAGCTATTAAATGATGTATGATATGTTATGATTTAAATAAAAAAGATTGTTAATAGAAATTTGCTTTGTTTTTTATATGTGATGATTTTTATATGAAAAGTGACAAAGATGCAATACCCCCCTCCT